>BPLS01012712.1:0-12487 GCA_019656275.1 Rhododendron kiyosumense | reverse complement strand
GGGGGAGATTTGATTTGAATCTTGACATTTGATCACCTTTGGTACTTCCAATCTTGGAGATTTCTTTTCTTCCAAACCAAATCTTAACCCTAGTGTACTTCTTTAAACACCTTGCAATTTCTCAACCATTGGATCTTGTACAATTCACATCTCAACCATCCATTTGATTTAAGAATCTCACCAAGGTACACCATAGCCATGCAAACCTAGGATTTTCCATTGATCTTTCCATAAAAGTTGGATTTGATTTGATTTAAAAATTGGGGAATTGAGAGAGAGGGGGGGGCCGGCCTTGATGAGGGAGGGGGAACCCTTTGCCTATAAATAGAGGCTCACTCTTCACTTGAAAATCACACCTCAAAGCAATAGCTCCTCCTTCTCTCTAGAATTCAAGCCTTCTTTGTTCTAAGTTCAAGAACTTTCTTTGTTCTTGAGAGTTCTTGAGCGAAACCACTAAACCGCTTCCAAAACCACCCAACGATCTTAAAAGTAGTGTAGTAGAGGTTAGGAAGTTGTTTCTAGGAAAAGTAATCCAAAACTTTTCCTTTCGAAGCAATCGGAGGGCCGTTACGCTGCCGAAATCAAACCGACGTCCAAACCACCGCCTAGGAGAACGGTAGTGATCCTTACTTAATTTTCAAAAGCTTACTTTATTTTCGTTAAGTAGTTGTAATCTTATTATGTGAAACTCTACTTACTTTCTTAAAGTTTAAAAGTGACTTTGATCGTTGATTGAAAAGTAAAAATGCATGATTATGTTGTTTACGGTATTCAAGCATGCTATGTGACTTAGATGTTCTTGTTGTACTATTTCAAAGTTGGAATGAATGCATGTTGTAAGTCTCACACGCGAAGTCTTGCATGAGAACGAGACACGAAAACCAAGAAAGTTAGAAACATGGCACCTAGAGTCTGTTTAACAAGGTTGTTGTGTTTTCCGGTTGGAAAATATCTTCGAAACTACGTAATGACTATGTCAAGGGTATTACGTATGTGTGTGTGTGTGTGCCAATGGGAACCCGGTGCGGCGGAACCATTGTGAGGATACTCGAGAGACCGGAATAGCGGAATCGAGGTTGGGTGTGTATGGCTTGGTTATCCGCGTTACGGAGCCAATGCAATGTGTGCCAATGGGAACCCGGTGCGGCGGAACCATTGTGAGGATACTCGAGAGCCCGGAACGGCGGAATCGAGGTTGGGTGAGTTAAAAATGTGTTTTTGAAAAGGGTAACAATGAAAAGGTTAACGATGAGTCAACGCCAACGATAGTTACAAGCGAATGTGAACATGTTAGCATTATTGTCTTTATTCCCTGCTTATGTACTTATCATGTGGAAATCGATGTTAGTAAGTAGGATTATACTATTGAGCCTTCGTAGCTCATGGTGTTGCCTTTTTGGTGACCCTGGTATATTATATGGGTGACGACGCCGGTATAATATGTCAGATTTGATAGATGAACAGGGCGAACTATTCACCTTGGAGGCGTACGGAGCCAAAGAACTCGCTAGGTTGGAGGAACAAGAGGAGCCGTAGAATAGGACTTCTTAGTTTCCTTTTTGTTGTCTTTTAAATTTCAAATGCTCTTATGAGAGCCGTATTGTAATAATGAGCAATGACTGACTTATTTCTGTAATAAATTATTTCCTTAACGTACCTAAAATTAGGGGCGTTACAGCTTGGTATCAAAGCTTTAGGTTCAAAACCTCGGCCATGGGTAGAATGGGTAGAACCATGTAGAACCTTAAGCTAGTTTTGCCCGTTGCACAAACGTGAATTGATTTTCAAGTTTACCGTCCCAAATTGGGTGGAATTCTGTCAAAACAATCTTCGGATTGAAGCAAGGCGTGGAAATTGGCAGTACCACCGAGCTGGGAATTCCCGAACAATTGGATGATGACTTAAATCAAGGATCGAATGTGGAACGTAGAAATCTGAAAAGTTTTCCCTTATGGTTTTTGCTAAAAAATATATATTGTCAAAACGTTACTAACGAAATTTTCTTATAGATGGAAACCCCAACCGATCTGTCAATCGAAGACTTCGTCTTAGAAAGGATATCAGCCCAGCAATTGGGGGACCCCAACTTCATTGCCGACATGCGTGCGGAGCAGCTTGACTTCATTAGAGTCCAAAGGAATACCCTCATTCCCGTCGAGAAGGACCCTTGGTTTCCCACATGTTTCCTCTCCTAAGCTCATTCTATGAGTATTTTGGTTTCCTACTCCTAATGCCACCCACCGAAAACGAGGAAGGAAGGACCGTCGACAACGAAGCTGCCATGGAAGGAAACCCTGCAAGTTGAGGAAGCTCGAAGATCGAAGAAGACTAGGAAGAACACCCTAAATAAAATTCCCTAGCCTTTGTATAGAATGTTAAGGAATAGGAATTCCACTAAGCTAAGTTGTATTTTCAAGTTATGCTATGAATAAAACCGTGTTGCTATACCTTGTTCATAAGTCTAATAGATAATTTCCTTTATTGTAGATGGATCATCTAAGCCCTTACCAAGTCAACCTCCTAGCCGAATCTCATCGACTTGCAAGCACCGTGAGGTCCATGACACATCAACTCGTGGAGGATCCCTACTTTCCGTATGCCTTTCCTTACACCTTCGACTTCTACCAAGAGCATGGCGCCCTCGTCCGTCCCATTAATGAAGAAGAGGAAGACATGGTTGATGCCGTACCTGTCCTTGTCCAACTCGTACCTCCCGACAATGTACCCTTCCTAATTGAGGGAATTGATGCTGAACCTATCAATGCAGAACCAATCAATGTCGTACCAATGATGGTAGCACCTCCCAACAACATGGAAGTTGAAGAGGATCCTGAAGAGGAGGACCCCGAGGAAGACGATCCTAAGGAGTTCAATGACCCGCCACTTAACGCAGCTGATTGGGAGCACTTGATGAACATGCCAAACCCAGATTTGCCATCTGATGATGATGATTCCGAGGATGAAGACCCTGAAGAGTTTGGAGATTCTGATGATGAGGAAGACATTGATTTTGGAGTGATACCACCTGCTTTGGTTATGCCCGACTACATGGACATATCTGCTGGCTCTGGAGACGTACCGCCACCACCTTTCGAGGACGATATAGGAGCTTGTAGGATTGAGTTCCCTCACCTTTTCTAGACTAGCTAGCAAGCCTAGCAAGTAGTAGAATCTTTTGTTATAAGCAGAATGGGATAGGATCTTTTGTATGTAGTACGATGTAGGAAGCTTTAGCTTGTAATCCGTTTATGATGTACTTGCTGTTTTAAGTAATATAAGACTTATGTTTTATTTATTGTGATCTCTGTTATGCTTACTTGTACTTGTTGTGCATGATTCCCGCCTTCCACTGTTAAGTCTAATATATAACTTTCCTTATTGTAGATATGGATAGCTATTACTTTGCCGAGTACACCGTGGCTAATCTCCTGTACTACAAGGCACTACTTGCACCTGAGAGTCACACACCGATACCTCACCTAGGGATCCGTGACCTTGAGACTGACGAGCAGCTCTTCGAGATAGTCGTGTTCTCACCTGACACCACTGAGGACATCGATCCTCAGGATCTGCACCTTCGAGAGCTCGCGGAAAAGATTTGCCGTGATGGAGAGCGTTGGTTGGAGAAGAGGGAGAAGGAGTGGAAGATTCAGCTGAGGGAGTTCTTTGGAGTCGTTCCACCGAGTTAGTAGAGTAGGAGTACTATTAGAATAAGGTTCCGAAAGCTTGAGTTGCCTTTCAAGCACTTATGCTAGAAGAACCAAGTAGTATGAAGTGTAGGTTTGCCGTGTAGGATTATCGCAGCATGTAGTAAGAAGTTTGTTGTTATGTTATTTTATAGTAGAACTCGATGCTTTCTACTTGTAACCTTCTGCTTATCTATGAAAAGCTTGTTGTTTTAAGAATATTGTTGCGTATTACTCTATTGATTGTTTCTCATTTTGAACAAAAGAAAATAGTTTAGCTAAAAACTAAACCATTCCCCTTTTCAATTTTTGCTCGTAGATGGTGAATCGACGCAGTGGACTAGGGTATGAGACCGGTGATTCTTCTAACCCTAACCCCAACCCTGACCTCGCTCAAGTCATGCAAGCACTTGTGACTGCTCTGAACGCTGCCCGTCAAAACCCAAATCCTAATGAAGGACCCATGACTCGAATCCGTGCGATGAACGAGTTCTGCAAGCGTCGACCTCCGACCTTCAACGGTGATACCAACCCGACCGTGGCTGAAGCATGGCTGAAAGAAGTCAAGGTGATCATGGACACCTTGGAAATCACTCGTGATGGAGACCATGTGGCCTTAGCCACATATCAGCTGAAGGGAGAAGCCCGCTATTGGTGGGAGCTGATGGAGGCAACGCATGACGTGGCTGCCATGACGTTTGCTCAGTTCGAGACGCTGTTCCTCGACAAGTACTTCCCTACGCCTATTCGTTTGGCTAAGGAACAGGAGTTCAACAATCTGAAGCAAGGAACTATGACCGTGACTCAGTACGCGGCCAAGTTCGAAGAGCTCTCACGCTATGCTCCGGATGCCGTTGCAACCGAGGACAAGAAGGCGAGGAGATTCGAGTGGGGGCTAACAACAGCTAGAAGAGCTGTGGTTGCTCAGGCCTTCCCCACCTATTCTGGTGTGGTGAAGTGCGCTCTTCGCCTAGAGAGTGAGGAAAATGATTTCAAGACCCGCTGGAGGAAGGCAACCGGCAATGTTGGCGGACCTATCTGAACTCAAACCTCCAACAACAGCAACCGTGGACCCTACCCTACCAAAACCTTGGCTCTGGGTCAAGGCAATCAGACTTGGAAGAACATTGCGCCAGGACGTGGTGACTCGCTGAGGTTTGGCCAAAACAAGGCATTTGTGCAGTGCTTCAACTGTCAGGCTATGGGTCACTACAAGCGTGAGTGCCCCCAACCTCAGAAGGAGAAGAGCGGAAGCTTCGAAAACCAGAAGGCTCAGCAGCCCGGGCAGGCCAGCTTTGTGAAGCAGAACCCTGGAGGTTCAGCCCAGCAGCAGAACGGGCAGAACAAGAGAAAACAGCCCATGGGAGCACAGCAAGGCGCTGGAGGGCGTATCTTTGCGCTGCAAACCGAGGAACAAGAGCCGGATCCTTCTGTGATCCAAGGTACACTACTGCTATATAGGTCTTGAGTACAAGCTTTGTTTGACTCTGGTGCATCGCATTCGTTTATATCTACTGCTTGCGTAACTGCTCTAGCACTAGAAACAGAACCCCTAAGTAAGAGTACAAGGGTAATATCGCCATTGGGGGGAAGTATAGCTGTTAGTCTAGTGTGTAGAAGGTGCGAGATAGAAGTAGCAAATCTACGCCTTACCTGCGACCTCCGAGTAATCGACATGGCAGACTTCGACGTTATCCTTGGGATGGATTGGCTATCGGCTCATCGAGCAGTCGTCGATTGTCACCAAAAGACTGTGACGGCTTACACCCCAGAAGGGACTCGTTTCCGTTTTAAGGGGGATAGAGAAACGACAAGTTCGATGACGAAGAGATCTAGGTGGCAGAATCAACTATTTGGATGGCTAGCCAGTCTCCAAAATGGAAGAAACCGACGGGATGGAGCTGGGATTGCCCCACATCGTTTGCGAGTACGCCGATGTTTTCCCAGAAGAACTTCCTGGTTTACCACCTCAAAGAGAGATAGATTTCTCCATAGAACTGCAGCATGGAACCGCTCCAATATCCATGGCCCCGTACCGAATGGCCCCTGCCGAATTGAGGGAGCTCAAGACTCAGTTGCAAGAACTGCTGGACAAAGGATTCATCCGGCCAAGCACATCGCCTTGGGGAGCGCCAGCTTTGTTCATGAAGAAGAAAGAAGGAACGCTTAGGCTGTGTATCGACTATAGGAAGCTGAACCAAGTCACGATCAAGAACCGGTATCCTTTGCCTAGGATCGATGACCTGTTTGATCAATTGAGGGGAGCAACTTGCTTTTCCAAAATCGATCTCCGATCAGGCTATCATCAGCTAAGGATTCAAGATGAGGATATCGCCAAGACGGCTTTCCGAACTAGATATGGCCACTACGAGTTTGTAGTAATGCCGTTTGGACTGACCAATGCTCCGGCAGTATTCATGTGTCTCATGAACAAGATCTTAACCCTACTTAGACAAGTTTGTAGTAGTGTTCATTGACGACATCTTGATTTACTCTGCCAGCAAGGAGGAGCACGAAGAACATCTTAGAATGGCACTACAAATACTCCGAGATAACCAACTTTATGCCAAGGCCAGTAAATGCGAGTTTTGGCTTGAAGTGGTTAAGTTCTTGGGGCATGTAGTATCCAAGGATGGGATTGCTGTGGACGAAAGCAAGGTCGAAGCCGTGCTGAAATGGAAACAGCCGACCTCTATGTTTGAGATCAGAAGTTTTCTAGGATTGGCTGGTTACTATCGAAGGTTCATACCAGACTTCTCAACTTTAGCTAAGCCGATGACCAAGCTAACTCAGAAAGGAGTGAAGCTGGATTGGAATGAAGCCTGTGAGAAATCTTTCCAAGAGCTGAAGAAAAGACTGACCAGCGCACCGATTCTCATCATTCCAGAGCGTGGTTTAGATTATACTGTCTACTGTGATGCGTTAAGAGATGGCTTAGGATGTGTGCTGATGCAGAATGGAAAAGTCGTAGCCTACGGATCTCGACAACTCCGACCGCACGAGAAGAACTACCCCACCCATGACTTAGAATTGGCTGCAGTAGTATTCGCTCTCAAGTCATGGCGTTACTACCTGTGGGGGGAACAATTCGAAGTTTTTACCGACCACAAGAGTCTCAAGTACCTTTTCACTCAGAAGGAGCTAAACTTGAGGCAGCGTCGATGGATGGAGTATTTGGAAGACTACAAGTTTACCATGCAGTATCACCCCGGTAAGGCTAACGTGGTAGCTGACGCCCTGAGTCGAAAGGAAAGGGCACAGAAAGTCAAGACTGCCATCAAGGAATGGGAAATGGTTGATACTCTCAACGAGTTCAACTTGCGGCCATCATCAGAAAATGGGAACGCTCGATTGTACGCTCTAATTGCGGAGCCAGCACTTCATCAGGAAGTATTACTAGCCCAAACCTTCGAGCAAACTTGTGAATTCGTCCGGCATCGAATCTGAGAAGGAAAGGCGGTGCCAGGATGGACTATCGAAGAGAATAACAGTCTGAAATTCAAGGGAAAGGTATTCGTGCCTGATGTTGGAACCCTTCGAGAAAGCGTACTCCGAGAAGCTCACCATTCGAACTTTGTAGTTCACCCTGGCGGTACAAAGATGTATCATGACCTGCGAAGAACGTACTGGTGGGAAGGAATGAAGAAGGATGTAGCCCGGTTCGTGTCCACCTGTTTGGTATGTCAACAAGTCAACGCCGAGCATCAGAAACCTGGAGGAGACCTTCAACCCTTGCCAATACCGACGTGGAAGTGGGAGCACATCTCGATGGATTTCGTCACTGGATTACCGAGATCTGCCAAGTCCAATACTGCTATCTGGGTGATTGTGGATCGACTCACCAAGTCTGCACACTTTCTGCCTGTCAAGATGACGGAAAACATGGAGCAACTAAGCATGTTGTACATTCGAGAAATCGTACGCCTTCATGGAGTACCGATCTCGATAGTGTCTGACAGAGACCCGCGTTTTGTGTCGCACTTCTGGAAGGGATTGCAGAAAGCATTGGGAACGGACGTAAGGCTTAGCACGGCCTTTCACCCTCAAACAGACGGACAAACGGAGAGGACTATTCAGACTCTGGAGGATATGCTGAGAGCTTGCGCTTTGGATTTCTCTGGGAGCTGGGAGCAGCACTTACCATTGGTGGAATTCGCCTACAACAACAGCTATCAAGCAAGCATCGGAATGGCACCGTACGAAGCTCTATACGGTCGACCCTGTCGATCGCCAATCTGCTGGACGGATGCTGGAGAAACAGGATTGATCGGGCCCGACATAGTGCGAGATACCACAGAAAAGGTCAAGACCATCAGACAAAGGATTCAAACTGCTCAAAGTCGACAGAAGAGTTATGCGGATAAAAGGAGCCGACCCTTGTCTTTCGCCGTAGGAGATCATGTATTCCTGAAGATCAGACCAAAGAAGGGAGTCATCAGATTTGGAAAGAAAGGAAAACTGTCCCCGCGCTACATTGGACCATTCGACATCGTGGAGAAGATTGGGAAAGTTGCTTATCGCTTGGCATTACCACCCCAGCTGGATCGAGTGCATAACGTGTTTCACGTGTCCATGCTTCGCAAATATCTAGCATTGCCCACTCACGTTATCAACTGGGAAGATATTTCTATCGAGAAGATGCAACGTACGAGGAAGAGCCGATAGAGATTCAAGACAGAAGTGAGAAGACTATCCGTAACAAGACAATCAAGTTGGTTCGAGTTTTATGGAAGTATCGTGGAGCTGGAGAGACTACTTGGGAAAGAGAAGAGACCATGAAGATGAATTACCCTCACCTGTTCGAATCCTAGCGTGCACCTAATTTCGAGGACGAAATTGTTTAAGGGGGATAGGTTGTAATAACTCTGAATTTCATTGAATAAAAAGTTATTTTTATTATTCGAGTTATTAATTTTAATTGCTTGAATTACCTTAATTCTTGTAAATTGTTATAATTGCACTTTGGCCCCTCAAGTTTCATTTCTTGCACTTTAGTCCTACTTAGCAAGCCTAGTTAGCATCTAACCATCCGGTTAGAGTAACTAAACCGAAAAGTCATCTAGTCATTGCAAAATGACCGTTTTACCCCTCATTGGAACTTTTGACCCTTTTGAACCCTTAACTTGGAATTTTAATATTCTTTTTCTTTTAATCAAATTGGTTTATTTCTTTGTCCATTGGACAATAATGGTTAGGGAAACTATTACCCATTGGATAATGGAATCCCATTTGTTTATATTAAAAGTGTATCTACTTTAAAGTACTTTTTGATTATTTTAATATTAAAAGTGACCTAATAGCTATTATTCATTGGATAATAAATGTTAGGAGAAGTTTTAACCATTGGACAATAGAGTAAATCTTTCAAAGTACTATGGGATCATTAAATTAATCACTTTCTTTAATCACATGGGAAAAGTACTATTATTTTAATCAAAAGTGCATAGTTCCAAAAGTACCCTTTTATTTTATTTTATTGGGATTTCAATCACTATTGTACATGTATATATATGTGTATCTATGTATTAGTACCTAGTTGTATATTATATTGCCCAAAGGTACCCTTGCCTATTTATTGAGTTGGTAAGAAAATCCTAGGCATTAAGACTACCTTAGATTTTAAAGTACCAAGATAATACTTGTTTATTTGATTTCTTTGCATTATATGACACATGTATGCTTATATATATATATATGTATGTATGTACTTTGCGAGAGAGAGAGAGAGAGAGAGAGAGAGAAAGCCGAGAGAGAGAGAGGGAGAGGCCGAGAGAGAGAGATGAGGGAGAGGAGAGAGAGAGGAAAGAGAGAAGGGGGGAGATTTGATTTGAATCTTGACATTTGATCACCTTTGGTACTTCCAATCTTGGAGATTTCTTTTCTTCCAAACCAAATCTTAACCCTAGTGTACTTCTTTAAACACCTTGCAATTTCTCAACCATTGGATCTTGTACAATTCACATCTCAACCATCCATTTGATTTAAGAATCTCACCAAGGTACACCATAGCCATGCAAACCTAGGATTTTCCATTGATCTTTCCATAAAAGTTGGATTTGATTTGATTTAAAAATTGGGGAATTGAGAGAGAGAGGGGGGCCGGCCTTGATGAGGGAGGGGGAACCCTTTGCCTATAAATAGAGGCTCACTCTTCACTTGAAAATCACACCTCAAAGCAATAGCTCCTCCTTCTCTCTAGAATTCAAGCCTTCTTTGTTCTAAGTTCAAGAACTTTCTTTGTTCTTGAGAGTTCTTGAGCGAAACCACTAAACCGCTTCCAAAACCACCCAATGATCTTAAAAGTAGTGTAGTAGAGGTTAGGAAGTTGTTTCTAGGAAAAGTAATCCAAAACTTTTCCTTTCGAAGCAATCGGAGGGCCGTTATGCTGCCGAAATCAAACCGACGTCCAAATCACCGCCTAGGAGAACGGTAGTGATCCTTACTTAATTTTCAAAAGCTTACTTTATTTTCGTTAAGTAGTTGTAATCTTATTATGTGAAACTCTACTTACTTTCTTAAAGTTTAAAAGTGACTTTGATCGTTGATTGAAAAGTAAAAATGCATGATTATGTTGTTTACGGTATTCAAGCATGCTATGTGACTTAGATGTTCTTGTTGTACTATTTCGAAGTTGGAATGAATGCATGTTGTAAGTCCTACACGCGAAGTCTTGCATGAGAACGAGACACGAAAACCAAGAAAGTTAGAAACATGGCACCTAGGGTGTGTTTAACAAGGTTGTTGTGTTTTCCGGTTGGAAAATATCTTCGAAACTACGTAATGACTATGTCAAGGGTATTACGTGTGTGTGTGTGTGTGTGCCAATGGGAACCCGGTGCGGCGGAACCATTGTGAGGATACTCGAGAGCCCGGAACGGCGGAATCGAGGTTGGGTGAGTTAAAAATGTGTTTTTGAAAAGGGTAACAATGAAAAGGTTAACGATGAGTCAACGCCAACGATAGTTACAAGCGAATGTGAACATGTTATCACTATTGTCTTTATTCCCTGCTTATGTACTTATCATGTGGAAATCGATGTTAGTAAGTAGGATTATACTATTGAGCCTTCGTAGCTCATGGTGTTGCCTTTTTGGTGACCCTGGCATATTATATGGGTGGCGACGCCGGTATAATATGTCAGATTTGATAGATGAACAGGGCGAACTATTCACCTTGGAGGCGTACGGAGCCGAAGAACTCGCTAGGTTGGAGGAACAAGAGGAGCCGTAGAATAGGACTTCTTAGTTTCCTTTTTGTTGTCTTTTAAATTTCAAATGCTCTTATGAGAGCCGTATTGTAATAATGAGCAATGACTCGCTTATTTCTGTGATAAATTATTTCCTTAACGTACCTAAAATTAGGGACATTACAAACACAAAAATACAAGAGCTTACACTTCCACCAGCCCCACAATTATGCACTAACAAAGACAAATTAAGAAAGCTTACGGTAGAGAGCGGACCATAAATATGGTCCATCACAAGCATAATGCATCTGCTTCACTATTACGAAGTACGAACAAATTGAATGTGATAATCTGTTGCGTTTCATGCTTCGTTGTTTGCTTCTTTGGCCGACACAGTGTCAAAAAATAGAGAATGCACCCATATATATATAAGATATCCAACAGAAGTTGTTGAACCCAAACAATCTGGATATCAACATATTTACCCACTGTTTCAATTTATTACTTGCATTCTTCTCTCCTTCATTCCATACCACACATGGAATGTTTATTGTAATATTAAAACATCTAGTAATATATCCAACAAAAGTTGTTGAACCCAAACAATCTGGACATCAGCATCACTTAACCACTATTTTGATTTATTTCAAGCATTCTTCTTTATCTCCTTCATCAGATGTTGCCTAACACCTGGGATGTGTACATTCTTGATGTAATCTTTCCAATCTATGCTCCTCACGTTGAATCCAAAATCCCTCCTTTCTTCTTCAGACATGCATTCCATCAGGTCCTCAGTGTTGCTATTATCAAACCTGCACTCAGTTTTTGGGATACATGAGCTTGAGTCATCTAAGCTAAAGTTATAGAGACAAAAACATATTCTTAATTTTCTCAAGTCACTGGAGAATTGAACAACTCCCCGTAATGCTCTAGTGTTGTAGTTCTATATACGTAAATCAAGAATGCAAGAGCTAAAAAGTTATATTATGGTAATTGCTAGGAATAGTTTATTGGAACAATTTAGAATTAGCAATTAAGTTAGTTACATTGTTAGTTGTTCAAAAAAAAAAAAACTAGTTACATTGTTAACACAGATTCATGTATTAGGGTAATCAAGAGTCTAAGTATGTCCGATGTATGATTGAGGTACATGTGCTATGTATATTGGTGTATGATCGAGGTATATGTATTATGTATCTTGGTGTGTGAGCGGAGGTTCATGTGTGTGATTAATTAATAGCAGTCTTGAAGTATGTAAGACATTTTACATAAGGGGTCATTGGTCTTTTCTATAGAATAATCCAGTTAGCCCCAGAAAACACATATCAAGATTGTAATGTTTAGTGTTGAAGGTACTTGTGCTCCTTAGAAGATCTGTAAAACCTTTGGGTTGTAACTCTCTATAATGTTCTTCGTTATCTTGGACGCACATGCGAATATGGTATTGTTTGAGTTGCTTTAGTTATGCAGTGTTCAACGTATTCCGATGTGCTCACCTGATATAGCAAAAGCATCTTTTGTTTTTGTAGTTTTCAACATATTTTGCATGTATGGCCTGTTTGTTTGGACGGTGAATAAATGAGCTTTGATTGCAATAATTGGCGAAGGGATAGTA
>BPLS01012711.1:12531-23989 GCA_019656275.1 Rhododendron kiyosumense | reverse complement strand
ATTGTATATATGTGCGTTTGATGGGTTGAAAGTTGGGGTTTCGAGGAGGGGGTTGGAGTAGAAAAGAAGTTTAAAGGGGAAATTAAGTTGGAGTAGAAAGGAAGTTAACACGTTGTGTGTAGCTTCAATTGGTAGTCCAGCTAATTAACCTTCCCGGTGTGCACGTACATATATGTTGAAACTGTTAACACACATTTATGTTTCACAATTTGCATGTGGAAACAGCCGGGCGGGGTGAAACAGTGGAAATATAATTCGAGAACATCTTAAACCACTAAAATTTGAGAGATCAAGATTTGAAAACTAGCGAAAATTGAGATGGAGGGAAGAGGGTCGTCTACTCATCTTACTGGAAAAATATGTAACTAAGGGTGCCGAATATGTGGTGCACCCTGCAGGCTGCACATACACCAATTTCAGTACTTGATCGGACTCGGTTAGAACGTTTTCCTTGGGTCATGTTGAATTGTCAAGTGAAGCAACCACCAAGTGTTATTGTTTGGAAAGTGATGTATAGTATGGGATTTTATTTATTTATTGTTTCTTACATGAGTTTGCGGTAATAGCATGTGTTCATTCATGAGGCGTACCATGTCCTATCAATAATGCATGTAATCCGCCGTGACACATAAGAATTAATACGAACACAGCTAAGTTATATGAAAATATGAAAAAGTGGGAGTAGATATGCGAAAATTACTGGGGAGTCCAGGGGTGAAAAAAACAAGGTTCCCTAATAATTCTTAAAAAATCCTAACAGTATGAGTGCGAATCACTAATTAATACTATGAATGCGAATCACTAATTAATACTATCAATAAAAAAAACTATGCTAGCAATCCATCATATAACATAACGCAGAAATATACGTGAAAAACTCTATAATGGGTAAAAATCATGGGAATGAATCAAATCACTATAATTATCGTGCGGTTACAGATATACATATTCATAGTAAATCCTCACAACAGTCTAAGTACTACCTGCTGAGTTGTACGTTCACTGCACCTAGTGATATTGATTGCCAACGGCTTTGAGTCCACAAACCTTCCAACAACTTAACGGAAATCTCCTTTGGAATAGCAACCAAAACGTTGCTTTACTGTCGTCACCTTCAGCCGCCACATATATATGACAACTAGTACTAATTCGTACCTACGGCACTACGCATCTCGGTTGGAAAGAAATGGCAATTGTGTGATTTAGGTGAAAACCATAGGCACTTAACCGGAAAATGGGATGATGCACTACAGCCTTTGGATCAAATGAATCTAAGCCGTTCCAATAACTTGTCCTCACACCCTTCTATTTTATAATAGAGATAGGTCTATTGACATAGACTTGTACACAAATTCCGCACAGATTTTTGTGTGAGATCTACTACGAGTCTCACACAGACAATCCGAGTCGTTAATTAAATGTAAAATATTTTTTCAAGTGCTCTCGCGAAAAATTAGCTCAATCCGATAATAGGTTCTTGATCCAATCATTTAACATTTCATTATTCTGAAAATTGAATTAAAAGTTTGATGATTGGATCGAGGACTTATAGGTATCGGATTGAGCTGATTTCTCATAAGAGCCCTTGAAAAAATATTTTACATTTAATGAACGGGTTGGATTGTTTGTGTGAGACCCGTAGTGGGCCCCACACAAAAATCTGTGCGAGATCTATTACCTATTTATCTGTGCGTATTGCACAGTTCTATATATGACCTTGTATATAGTCTGTAGTCCCCTCTATTTTTCTTGCCGTGCCTTTTCTTTTATAAGGCTGCACTTTTTTTAACCTAGGCACAGGAACGAACAAGTCTATATATGGATATCTTTGTCACGTTGCTTTTCATTTAAAATAACAGGAATCTAGGTGCCGATTGATAACCAGATTGATCCATCCATCAATCCGTCTTCGCTAAAATTCGTCTCGTTGAAGCCTACTTCCTTTTCATCTAAAACGCTCACTCTCGATTACAAAATAATAATAATTCATTCTATTCTAATTCTATACAGACTCACTAGCCTATAAAAAGTAATAAAATTACAACTCGATATAAAATATGTGTTTTGTCGTACGGAATTGCCAATACAATTAAGACTACGGAATTTGGTCCTTACAAGGGGCACCCAACACCTCTGTAACAACACATGTAGAGGTGACAAAGGGGTCGTGTTGTGTCGTGTAAGCAAATTAATTACTTCCGTACCTAGCTAACATACTTCGTGTCTTGTCATATCGTGCTACGTACGGCATTAAAATATTCTAGATCAGTCTGATAGTTAAACAAGATACAATCTGTGTCGTGTCGGATTTCAAGTCGAGACGTCCAAGTTAGGAAAGTGACCTTTTTCTCGGATGGTTTTTGAAAATTAAATTTGATTCCTCCAAGTTTTGTAGAATGTTTTGACAGATTCTACACCTAGCTATAAGTCTATTGAGAGCAAATATTTCAATCTACATATGTACTGCAAATGTCTATTTTTTATAATCAAGTGTTCGAATCAGTTTATGTGCATCCCCACTAAATCTACCTTTCACTAGTAAGGACTCTATTTGAAGCCGGAGCAAATGCTCCATATAGACTGCCCTCAAATGAATTGATAGCATCTTAGCGGTTTCGAACCAGAGACTTTAGAATCGAGCAAACTTCTAAGTCCCTGAAATTGACCACTAGGCCAACCCATTGGTGTTTCAATCTATACACATTAGCTATGCATAAATCTAATATACTTTAGCTAGTGTATTTGTCAGAAATCTTAGGGCAAGTCGGTTTAATTTACCCTATTTTTAGGGGAATTTAGAGGCAGGTCCTATAGATGTGATCCATCCCTCAAGGGGTCCTGGCGCATTAAGATCACAAAATCAATACTGCATGGGGTGCTCCCCCATTGTTGATTGCGAATTTAAATGAAAATTGACACTATTAATTGTTAATTTAATATTGTTTGTTATTATTCCCTCTGTCCCAATTTAAGTGTTCATTATAGTTCTACATGTCATTTTCAATTGTTTATATCTCTCAATGTATATTGTTAAAAATATGGAATATGAATCTTATTTAATAGATCTCAAATATTTCTATAAAACAATGATTTTAAAAACATAGAACATAATATATGTTGAGAGATATAAGCCATTGAAAATGGCACGCAGAACCGTAGTGAATACTTAAATTGGGATGAATGGAATAATTAAGACAGAAATTAACAATGTTAATTGTAAATTTATGCGATTAATTTTTTAAAATTTTCAATTAACAGTGTTAAATTATCAATCAACAATATTAAAATTAATAATTCACGGGTCTAAATTCATGAGAGTTAACAATGTTCAATTAACAATTGGTTTACACGAAATGTACCCATAGCAGGGGATCTTTAACAATATTCAAAATCGGAAGACATCCTTGATTGTATAAGGTCTTATTGGAAGATCTATGATTTTCGAATGGTATGAGTTATCGAATTTTGTTGACTATATCGTTTAGAGTTGCATCAACGGAGAGGAATTTTTCCAAATTGAAGTTGATAAAAACTTATATTCAGACTATATACCATGTCACAAAAAAAATTAAGTAGATTGACTATGATTTCAACTGAAAATGAGTACTTTGATAAGTTAAAGTATGATGACTTAATTTTATTTCTTCAAAAAATGTTAGGAGAAGTTGTTTTCTTTGAATCGGATCATTCTAATTAGCACTATAACTGGGATTACATTTTGATTTAATTTTTTTATTTAATTCAAGCTAAAAGCACAACGTAACGTTAATTTTGGTTTTTTCTTCTTTGACATGCATGTATTTTAATTTTTTATGACTTACTAATAATAATAATTGGTCAATAAAACTTAAAGTCGAACTTGAGCAATCCAAATATCGAAGTTGGCATTGAGTTACAAAACGATAGAAAGTACGACAAAATAATAATTTTCTGGTGGGAACTAAGGTGGTGTTTCACTTTGGTGGAAAAGTTCATTTTTGAAAAAGAAGGCAATTTCAAGCTTAAAAATTATGTGTTTACGTAAATAATTTCTCTACCAATATGGATCTTATTTGATAGATCTCATCAGATCTTTTAAACGGTGCAAAAAAAATTGAAAAAATATTTTGCATTTTTATTATATTTGAGTTTGAAACTATCTTCGTTTGAAAAAAAAATGAACTTTTTTGAAAAGTGAAACACCCCCTAAGACCCATGTGACCCCTAAATACGCGCTGCAAGTGGATCTTATGGATGGAGAGTAACTTTATTTATGGTGAAGCCGTGAACAAGTTTTTCGCAGATTGGTGCAATCGCAGACGTCCGCTTGCGCAATCAACGATTGAGATTGCTTTTCATCGTTATTGGTCACAATTGATTTCCAATCCGAATTATTCAAAAATATTTTGGACTCGCGCAATTAGGCTTGGGCTCCGTAAACCCATTTTCATGAGGCCAGCCATTTTAAAGAAATTCCTCAGTGCTTCCCTCTACATGCATGTTATTCCATTCTTATTGGTTTAGACACATCCACACCTTTATTTGAAATATGCGAGTTCATGATCTCCACTCTGTCGTCAACCTTGCATTAATTAACAAACATCTTTTGCATGGGTTCCTCCATCATTAATTCTTTTTTCGAGGTAAATTATTTACTGAAGTACTGAACGTTGTGTTCTACTCCACCAGACCCCAAATAAGAGTGTAATATTTTATTTTGGGATATTCATTCGAGAATAAATTATATATATCGGTGGTACGTAAACATTTACTTTTTTCAAATCAATCAATTGCATTACGTCATGTCGTCAAAACAATTGTCCCATTTAATAAAACATTGCAACGTGGCGCAATTTAATTGATTTGGAGGAAACAAATATTTACACCGATAGTGTAAATAATTTAATCTCTATCCATTAATAAGTGTCAATTTGAATTTTTTTTTTTTTTCACTCGATAGATGTCTAGTTTACTCCTAAGGAGATGAAAAACAGATATCGCTAAGTGGCACCATACGGTTGGGGTAAGCCCAAAAGACGTTAACCATCACACCAAGCACTCACGCTCTTGGCGAGAATCAATCCCTGATCACCTTTCATGCGGAAGAGGTGAGCTAGGAAGTGTCATTGGGCCACAAGTCCGTTGGCGTTTATTTTGAAAAGTTAATAGGTAAATATTTGTACAATTGTCATTTTTTCGTTTTGGAAAATTAATGGTTAAAAGTGGAGGATAATTTTGAAAAGGTAAGGTAAAAGTTGATGTGAAATGTATAAAAATTATGTATCCTTAATAAGTTAGAATTACGAATCTAAACACGTAACAACACACGAATGAAGTGTGTGTATATATTTATATTATTTAAACTCTTCGATCGATCCCATTCCTTCTAAGTTACTCTCTCCCTCTGAATTCACTCTTTATGTATGTTTTTACTTGTTTGAAAATATATGTTCTTCTTTAATGATGAGCCACATTTTATGTAACTTATCTTTTGCCCCATGTTTATAGGTTAAAAATAACATTAGTGAATTGCCGGAGGGTATTTTGATGATTAAAAAAAAAATGCCGGAGGGTATTGATGATTAAAAAAAATGCCGGAGGGTATTGTTAGAGAATAGTCCCACATTGCTTAAAATGTAATGAAAGATCATTTCTTACATGAGAATCAATCATCAAGAGTTGTGTTAGTTCGAATAACCCGCCTTCTGATATCGAGGTTTTGGTTCATGATTGTTTATCTCTCAAGGAGTTTTTTTTTTTTATGTGAGCTTAGTTTTGTCAAACAAGACAGTAATAGGGCCGCACATGTTTGTGCTAAACAGGCCATTTCTTGTGGTTTGTCCGACATGTGAACTTCCAACTTGCCCCCATAGGATTCGTCGCTTTCTAATGTATAGGCATTTCTGTTTGTCAGATTAATAAAATCTTCTCACTTTTGTCACACAAAAAAAAAAAAAAAAACATGAGAGAACTCTTCAATCATTGTCAATTAATTTCGGACTACATATAAAGTTATCCCAAGTATTTCTTATAAGAATATATGTTCCTTAATTTTCAAAATTTTCAGAGTTAATTCGTACCTAGACTCTACCAAACATTTACCAACCAGCGTAATATTGATCATGACCCTTTGTTTTCCCCCTTCATTAAACTTGAATTATATTATCGATAATTCTAGAGATATGACTACTGGCCACAATCCCAACCACAGCCTTCTACGTTCGTAGGATTATTGGTATTATGTTACTATCCTATTGCTTTTTCTTTATCCTATTTCCTGCTTATATTGTTGGAGTACTTTCTAACAAAAAATAAAACAAAATTACCATTTCATTAAATACAAAGTATCAATAGTACCGAGAAATATTTAGCTTCTTATTTTGGTCACATTCATGTTAATGTTTTAATTAATAGTGATGGTTTTACCGTTTTGAACAATGATGGTTTTGGGTACTAGTTATTGTCACGCCGCTTTTGACATTTGTGGTGGTGATAAAAAAAAAATGTAAATAAAATAAATATCAACTTCGAACTTCCCAAATCACAAATAATAAATTGTTCAAGCGGTGATATAGGATCGATCGTAGAAAGTTTGATAAAGTGGCCAATATAGAAAGGCTGCAAGGTTCCCTTTGACAGTAATCCTCCTTCTAGTCTTAACTTTATTGCCCAGGTCGGTGGGGTTCAACTCATTTCGTTTGAATGCACATAAGGTCAACTTTTCCAAATTTCCAGTATTTGGCGGTTTCGGGGCACCGTCACGTTTGTCTCAACACCTTTATCCACCACATAGTTTCGTAAGAATCTGTCAAAATCCACGTCAGCTGACCTGCTAAAATCCTTAGCCTAACCACATAGATTAAAAGATTAATTTCAAGTTGTTCAATAGCTGCTTTCAAATCCTTGTACACCCATTCATTTTCCTTTCCTTTTTCAATGTGGGATATTATAATCTCCACTTAGGTTGCAATGTTCTCGTTGCGCCCTATGGTCCATCACCTCCACTCACCAAGCGATTTGTGAGACAAGTATCTACTTAAGCAACTCAAACTCCTTAAGCTCGTATCATGTGGGACCCGCCCAAGCACGACAAGCACCTCAAACTCCTCATTTGCCGGGTCCACCCAAGCACGTCTCCTCGCGGAACCCGTCCTATACTTTCGGTTGGTGCAAGCTTTGATATCGCATGCCAAGACCTGTGTTAGCTGAACCACGTGACTCAAAAAGTTAATCTCAAATTATATAGTAGCTGCTTATATATACGAACAGGGGCTAAACCAGGATTTTTTCAATGCGGGGGCCGAACTATGAACAATAACTTTTGAAATTTCAAGGTTCAAAAATCTAATAGTTTATTTGATTTGAGTTTTGAGGAGATTTTTTAGATAATAAATGCAAAGAGATCCTTTCAAAAAAATTGCCAAGAGATAAAAAGAAAAATGAGAGAAATAATTGAAAGAAAAACTGATTGGATACCGGAGTAGATTGATACCATCTTCCAGTCTCCGGACCGGCATGGCAACATGCAGTACCCAACGGAACAGGTCGAATATGCAAGCAGAAATGGCGGCTGTGGTCACCCTTTCAAAATTTCAAGAATCTCAGATATATTACTCCACCTCTGTCCCAATATTTTTTTTTTTTATAGTTTATGTCACTTTTTAATTGATTATATATTATAATTTATAATATTTTATGTGATTTGAAAAGTATTATAGAACTAATCGAGATCTATCAAATAAGATCTATGTTGAATATAAAACTCATTATTGATTTAGAGATATAACTAATTTTTTATTCGATTAAAATAGAACAAGAGGCAATTAAATTGAGACGGAAGGGTAGTAATTTTGAATTCTTTGTCCTTCTAACACAACCAAAATTAGAATATTCTAAGAGGTCCCCCATCAGAAGATTGGATTTTGGATCCCTTGCCAACCGATCGAATAGTTAATTCTCACTTATGGCATTCCTATTGGTACGATCAATCCATCAACAAAGTCAAATATTGGGAAAATCGATTCTGGTTCAAAATTCGGAGCCAAAAAACCCGCAACATCCTCAACAATGCCGTTGATGGATTGCAAAGATGAAAAGGTCCTAAGCATGAGAGCATCACAACGTGACACAAAGATTCTAACAAACATGGCACCTTACACCCCGACAATCATATGTGATGCACTTTGAACATGGACCCAACAAAACAATAACCAAACTATTACACGATTGACAAGTTAGCAACCAAAGCACATACACAAGCGGAACACCACAAAACATCAGCTCCCCACAGAAAATGCAACCACCAACGAGCCCAAAACCATAGTAGCAGCCACAAAACTTGGATCCAAAAGCCAAAACAATGGCATCATTAATAGAGACAAAACTATGCGGAAAGCTCAGGCACCCCAGGCTTCAACCCCAACACAAACTCCACACCAAAATCTGTGGCCAGCAAGCAACAAAAATAAAACCAACTCTAGCAGACCAACAACTAAGCATGACAAAACAAACCCCACCATGAAGCGGCTTCAATATAATCAAACTCATGAAGCAAGGGAGCGAAAGGATTGAAAAGGCACCAATATAATCAGACTCAAAACACAGCAATGCACCCAGAGAGACCAAAGCCCCTTCGCTTGAAATCAAAATAGCAGCAACGGCCCGGCAACCTCAGCGGCAAAAACCATTAAAAACAGAGCACGCAACAGCAACCCTCTAGCACAAAATTAACCTTAAACACCGAGACCATCAACAAAACACCAACCCAGAAGCCAAAAGATATATAAAAACACACCAACAAAAAAAAGACCGAATCCACTTCAAAACCTTAAGCCACTTAAACACCCCTTTGGCCATACAAAAGCACAAAACCAACCCACCTAAACAACACACACAAACTCATACCAACAGGACCCGAAAGCAGCAGAAGCAAAGAGCCTACAAACACATCCTCAAGATCCACATTAGAAACCAAAAACCCCTCCTATCAGTTAGAACTTGACTAAATTCTCCTAACGGAGCCTCTGTTCCTCTAACTCTTACTGGAAAAAGTGTACATGACAATAACTTCATCACTCTCATGGAAATGTACTCCCAAACGTTCACTCTTAACCGCAACATCTGTAAGATTATGGAGGCAATAGAGTCAATAGCGGTATGTGAGTCCCAAACATAGTTTTAAATCGCGGTATCGGTCGCCGTCGCAGTATCGGTCGCCGTATATCGGTATCGGGACATATCGGTGATACGTCGCGGGAATCGGGTGTCGCGGTCGTGAATTTTTAAAAATCATTAGCAACATGTATAAAACTTGAAAAATATACTTTTGCGGCTTTTTCCCCCAACATTGGCTTAAATTATCACATTTTAATTAATTTAAGACATGTAATAGCCCATTCTCTTCATGTGAAATATCCGATAATCGCTAGCCACAACTAGTTTATGTTGGAACTTTAGTGTATAATTGTAAAACATGGTGTTTTTCCTCTAATCCCACATTGACAAGTTACAAAACTCCTATCCACTTTAAATGAATTTGCACTTGAGTGTGTTTGTAGATGAGGACTTAAGGAGAGGTCTCGCGCGCTCAGGAAAATGGGCGGCAATTTGAAAAATTGATTCGGAAACCAATTAACCGGGTGCGCAAAAATCCGTTACGGGCCGATACGTACCGGTTCCCGGCCGGTTCGCCTGTGATTCGGAGTCCCCACGTTATATCGGCCCGTATCCGAATCGGTCCCCCCAAATCCTGGTACGAACCGGCCGGTACGGTTCGTACCGGCCGATATTTAAATCTATGGTCCCAAATCATCAGCGTTTCTTATTTTCAATGTCTTCAAAGTCCAAAGATGTTGCATGGTTTCTCACTTAACCAAGCTGAAATTGGGACTGAGAGTGTTAGCCCAAAGGTTTCTCTAAAATACCTTATTGGCTTTGATGATAACAAAACATAATTTATTGAAATTGAAATATAATTATTATCATGATGTATGATACTCATTGGAACAAATATTTATTGTGTAGGAATTTGACTGAGCAACACAAGGAAATATTCTACATCAAAATCCTATCTCTAATTGTAAAGAGCAAAGAAAAAGAAGGAGAACGATTAAGGTCCAATCTTTCCCTTGATAATTCAAACAGCTATATTTAAATATGGGAACATGCATCTTGCTTTGAAGCAAACAAGAATGGAAAGAATCATTAAGCCAAGATTGTGGAGCTGTTTGTCTCTACCGGCTAGAAGGAAAATCCAACGTTCAATTGAGTCTTCATGGTTAAAAGAGAAGTCGACAGAGGAAGCCTTTTGACAGAAGTTTTGAAGAAAAAACTCATGAGCTATCACTTGCAAATCATTCAATCAACTCAACTCTTCATCTTGATATCTATGCACTTGTGTGTGAGAGAGTTCTTATTTTGATCTTTATTGTAAAAGGGATTGTACACCCTTATTTATACTCTTAAGAGAGATTATCTTTTTGTGAGTGGTTTTGGTGAAAAAATCACTTGGAGTTAGGTGTTACTAGCACCGGAGTCAAAATTAGTTGGGTTAGGTGTGATTAACACCAGAGTCAAAAATAGTTGGAACGATTGGGGATAAATTGCTCGTTGTAAAGGTTATCTAGCACCCGCGAAGCTAGAAGGATTGTAACTATTGAAGATAGTAGAACAAATCCCGAGTTAGACACTTGGGGAGTAGACTAGGCCGTGAAATTACGAACCGAACCACTCTAAATCTTTGCGTTCGATTCTCTTCCCTACTCTCTTTATTTTATTATTGCAATTAGGTTTTAAATTCCGCATTATATTTGAGTTTCCCAATTCACCCCCCTCTTGGGTTGCTATTTGGACCAATAGAGAGGGACACAAGGACACTATCCCCTCCAGAATTAACTCCTCGTGGAAGCTTGCTGTGATTCTTTTTTTGTCCTACACCCCCACATTTACCATGTTGATCTAGGCCGGCCCGACATCGAAATTAGTTTTAACCCATGCATCTTGAAATTAGTTTTAACCCATGCATCTTGAGGGCATTGCCATCTAACCTGCTCTTGAACCATATGCCAGCCCGCACGAAATTGCCCCCTAAAATCATTCTTCTCCACTGCCTTCAAATAATCACTAACAGAATTATGTTTAATCTTGTGTCAACAGAAATATGTGTAATAATCTTGTGGCTGCCAAACATTTGTGTTGGGAAACCGAATCCCCAAGACCCAGTAATGACGCGTACAGATTAGACAACAAAAATAAAAACCCTACAAGGCGGAATTAGGGTTTTACCACAACTCCCTGCGACACGAACGCTGGTTGAACTTGTTATAGCACGTCTTGCTATAAACCACGAATACTGCTCGACCGTACCTTACGATCTTCTACCGTATTTCCCACACGTCTAGAACACGAACCGAGTGTGGACTCTTTTGTGATCTGTTTGCTCTCTCTAAACCTGCCTATATTTACTGAATAATAGAAAAAT
>BPLS01012711.1:0-12521 GCA_019656275.1 Rhododendron kiyosumense | reverse complement strand
ATCAACCTGACCTAGAGAGCATAACGTATATATATAGGGCTACGATAGGGACCTAAGGAGTAATAAGTCAGGGCTCCCAGTGTAAATAAGAAAATCTAATCCCACCAGGATTCTACTTCTTATTTCACTAATTATAATTCACTCCACTACAGAATTATAATTGCACTCCCGTCCTTATCTCAATTATATTACGAGCTCCATGATATTAAATACTTATTAATCTCCCCACGTTAAGATTACAGATACCCGTTGATTAAAACAAATTACTAACAATCTCCCACTTAATCAACATCTTAACTTGAGACTATCCGCTTAACTTATTCGATATGTCGGATACAAATATCCACCTGCAGGGTTTAACATAATCGAAACTTATAAGCTTACTCAAGGGGTATCATCAATCCCTATTGGGACGTGGATTCCATCAATAATTAATAGTTGTCATATACATAATGTTGCGACCCAACCCACCGAGACTATTGACCGTATAAAGATCTCACTCTTTAATGAATCAAAGTCAACAACATTAAATATACACCTCTAATAATTATTTTTGGATTAAGAGCATAAGTATTCATAATAACCATGAGGTTCCAATTGTCTTATAAAGTTAGTATAAAGACAATTACCTCAATGCGGTCCCAGTTCAATACACACAAAGTGTACTAGCACAATGAGTCAGAACTAGACCGTTCCCTGTAGTCAAGACAGACCTACTAAACATTGTACTACAGTCCTACCGATGGTGTGTCCAGTTCCATCTAAGACTGCGAACCATATCTTATATTTCACAAGAACTGATGATCTGATCTTCTGTGTGTAAGCCGAACTCTACACACCAGATCATCTACTTTGTAAAATAAAAGACACATGCACAACATACAATAGTATTATGCAAACATTGCCCATAAAAGATTCTCATCAAAATTGGATAAAACTGATTAATAAATAGCAATCAAATATTAATCCATTACACAAAAGTATAACTTTTAGTATAATTTTCTGACAAACTCCAACTAAGACTCAAAAACATGCTGCCACGCATCTCACTTCCATTCCCTTTACGTGACTATCAAAAGTCTTAGCCGGTAAGCTCTTCGTAAAAGGGTTTGCCAGGTTGTTTGCCGATGCAATCTTGGTCACAGCAACATCACCTCTCTGAATGATCTCTCGAAACAGGTGATACTTACGCTCGACGCGTTTTCCTTCTTATGAGTCAATGGCTCCTTAGAATTAGCAATTCCACCACTATTGTCACAATAGATGTAAAAGCTAATTGCACCAAAGGAATCACTTCTAGATCCATCAAGAAGTTTCTAAGCCAAAACGGCCTCTTTGGCTGCTTAAGAAGCTACCACATACTCGGCCTCCATGGTGGAATCAATCAATGCACGATCGCTTGATACTCCTGCAACTTATGACTCCACCTCCTAAGGTAAACACATATCCCGAGGTAGACTTTCTGGAATCCTTATTTGACATAAAGTTTAAGTCAGTGTACCCATGAGGTACCAGACTATCTGACTGGAACACCAACATATGATCTCTAGTTCTTTTCAGATACTTGAGTATATGTTTCACTGCAGTCCAATGCTCTTACACTGGATTACACTGAAATCTACTAACCATGCTAACAGCAAAGCAAATATCAGGTCTAGTATACAGCATAGCATACATGAGGCTTCCTACTGCCAAGGCATAAGGAACTGCCTTCATCTTTTCCATCTCCTCAGGTGTCTTACGACACTGATCCTTGGATAGGTTGATTCCATGTCTAAAAAGGAAGGAACCCTTTCTTGGAATCCTGCATGCTAAAACGAGCAAGGATCTCATCGATATAAGTAGGCTTATGATAAGCCCAACATCCTATACTTGCGATCTCACATAAGTTTAATCCCAAGGATGTGACCGGCTTCTCTCAAGTCTTTCATATCGAATAGGCTAGATAGTCACACCTTTATCGAAGATAACATTCCTACATCGTTTCCGATTAACAGAATATCATCTCGTATAGTACCAAAAATATCACCACTTTTCCGTTGCGCTTATTGTACACACATGACTTATCCGGACATTAATCAAAACCAAGAAAAACTGATTGCTTGATCAAAACGGATATTCCAAGATCTAGATGCTTGCTTGAATCCATGAATAGACTCCTTAAGCTTGCACAACATGTGCTCTTGACCATTTACTATGAACCCATCTGATTCCATTATGTGGATGCAGATTTCACAGCCCTTTGTCAAAATTCAGCATCTTTATCTTTTAGTTCCTCATTGTAGTTGCAAGGTTCAGCATGTTGTTCTTCAGGGATCATATCATAAGATTCTCCCAAGAACAGATACCGATTGGGTGAGACAACAACCCTCCCACTACGATGAGGTACCAGTGTGTCAACAACTCTTTCTTGCAGTGTAATCTCCGGTTCTATTGGTGTTGAAGAAGTCTTTATCGGTCCATCTCCTCTCAATTTTTTTAGAACAATCTTACTTCTGGGCTTATGGTTTATTTCATAGTCCTTCACTAAGTATCGAGCATTGGTGCTAACAATGACCTTCTGATTCTTAGGACTATAAAATAATCCACATTTCGTTCCTCTAAGGTACCCCACAAACAGACAAACTTATGCCCTTGATTCCAATTTATCTGCGTTCCCATTTAGCAAATGTGCTGAACTACCCCAAACCCGAACATGTTGCAGACTAGGTTTGCACCCAGTTCACAGTTCTATGGGTGTAGATGGTACTGACTTAGATGGTACCAAGTTAAGAATGTACATTACTGTTTCTAGTACATGTCCCCAAAACGAAATTGGTAAATCTGAATAACTCATCATTGATCTCACCATATCTATAAGAGTCGTATTCCTTCTTTCTGCTAAACCATTTTGACTTGGATACTTGGTGTTGAAAACTGGGATGTAATCCCTTCAGCTAACAAGTACTCCATAACTCTCCCAAGAGGTATTTGCCACCACGATCAAATCGCAGTGTCTTACGACATTTACCTCGATACTTCACCATTTTCGCCCTATACTCCTTGAATTTCTCAAAGCATTCGGACTTATGGTGCATCAAATAAATGTAAATATTGAGTAATTATCAATCAAAGTGATGAAATACTCAAAATCACCTCTTGCTTGGACATTCAATGGTTCACACAAATCAGAATGAACCAATTTCAATGGCTCTTTGGCTCTATAACCTTTTACTGATAAAAAAGTCTTTTGGTCATCTTACCTTCTAAATAGGATTCACAGACTAGAAGTTCCTCAATTTCCAATGAACCTAACGGAATGAACCTAACGGTCCATCCCTGACTAGTCTAAAAATTCTATTCAGATTAATATGACCAAGGTATAAGTGCCAAAGATACATTTGGTTCAATTTAGAAGGCTCATTTCTCTTACAAGGCATATCATTAGTGTTATTCAATTTATGCAGTTGCACTGTAGAAAATATAGGATTAATAAAGTAGAGATTATCCTCCAATGAACCAGAATAGATAAAACGTTTATTTAACTTAATAACCACAAAGTTACTAAAATAAACCAAATATCCATCTTTAATCAACTTAGAAACTGAAACCCAAGTTTCTTCTAAGTATGAGAACATAAAGACAATCTCTCAAAATTAAACTCCTATTATTACTAAAATTTAAAATAACATTTCCTACTACAACTGCTACCACTCTCATAGCATTACCCATGTGTAGATAAATCTCTCCATCACTGAGTCTTCTGATTTCCTGGAACCCATGCAATAAAATTGCAAATATGATTAGTGGTTCACGTATCTACACACCAGGTACTGGCAGATGACACCACTAAACATGATTCAACGACTAGCGAAAAGATTTATCTTGATTATTCACTTTATTGAGATAGAATAGACATTCATTCTTCCAGTATTCTTGATGCTTGTAGTAAAAACACTTGCCCGCAGGCTTTTTCACTCTACCTTGAGGCTCATAAACTGCCTCCATAACCTTTTTTCTGAGACTTGTTCTGCTTCTTCTTGCCTTTCAGCTTAGAAGTAGAAACCTTCTCTGCCACTAACACTGATGGTGGTTTTTTCACAACCAAAAGACCCTCAACTGCTTGGAGCTCCTTAAGAAGTTTCGCCAAAAATAAATACATTTTGTTCATATAATAGTTTAGGCGAAATTACTTACAACTCTCAGACTGCAGTGAGTTAAGAACGAAATCGATCTGGGTTTTCCTATCAATTTCAGCTCCAAGGATCTCTAGTTCATTAAGAAGAGTTATCATCTTCAGAACATGATCCTTAATTGGGATCCTTTCAACATGGGTGATACTCACCAATTTTTTATAAAATTTTACTTTCTGTTCTGTGGCATTCTCATTAGGTTTAGGAGGGCACACCTCAGACAGCACAAAATTGTGCCCTTCAGCAATTAACACAATATCCAAGTTCCTTTTTCAGTCAATATAATTCGATCCAGCAAGTTTATTTTCTTTGAGAATAATGACAAGTGGATTGAAAAAACCAATTTTTAAATCTGAGAATCACATAACAACAATTATGAAGGGCAATAAAAATTTTGAATTTCATTTTAATATTGGTTCCCTCTACCATATGTTAAAAGAAAAACATTGGCAACCCTACACACCGTGACGAGTATGCCTCGATAGGAAGGTCGTCTACTCTTCATCATTCGTGTAGATAGGCACAACCTTTTAATTTTACTATCTAGACACTATACCGTGCCAAGCAAAATTAAATAGCCAATATAGTTTCGGTCCTATAAATAATAATAGTGACTCAGATGGTGAGGATATTATTATTTACAGCTAAGTGTATACCATTACCTAACCCTATGACCCATTGTTCCGTTATGAATTACCTCAGATGGTGAAGTAATTCACACAACAATTATCATAGACCTATCCTTTAAGGAAGTTTGTACCGATGAGGCCATAATTAATTTTGCCCGATGGGGGGGAAGGTTCTAAAACCATCACATAAAATTAATTATATCATCTACATACTAGTAATGGAGACCGTGGGATTTATAAAAAATAAACTCCCTCTCCCACTTAGTTATTTAGAAAAAATTGTGAGGGTTATCAAAATTTTCGAGTTTGCAAAACTGCGATCTAGGTCAAAGCCAATTATCACCATGTTGTCCCAATATGGTGAACTATCACATATGCAAACAATATAGAAACACAAATAGTAAGGAAACACAAGATAAAGAATCCAGCTATTATGGTCAAAGATGCAATTCTTGAGCAATAAGGAATCCTTCCAAACTTGAAATCCTTAAGTAATAAGGAGTCTTTCCAAACTTGAAATCCTTAAGCAATCTTTCCAAACTTGAAATCCTTCAACTATACTTGTGTAGAAGGTTTAGATACTTTGAATCAATCAAGGAAACCAAAATCCAACCGTGCTTAAGCAAGAAAATTCGGATTTGACATATTCCCGCGTAAACTGCACAGCCTTCAGTATTTTGGCCATATCTTCCTCATCCGATCTCCAAATGAAGTGATTCAACTTGGGTTGGATTCCAAATTCAATTATCTACAACTTTCGTGAAGAACAGATTTTCTGATTCCAACGTTTACTGGGTCGAAATAGCCCTGCAATCAGACCCTACGAATTTGGAAAAAATCTATTGTAAGTCAAACAACTTGTATCTTTTGTATCTACCATCTTCGATCTCCGAATAACCGTCGAATGCTATTACAATCGAAGAAACATACAAATATTGATCTTATGCCTCCATTGGAGTTCACATGCTACGTTAATTATTACAACCACGAAAAATAATCGTGGCACCCAATAAATAACACATGCTACGTTAATTATTACAACCACGAAAAATAATCGTGGTACCCAATAAATAACAATAACCACGAAAAAATTATCATGGGATCCAATCACATAAAATCAACAAAAATCATGTGACCATAATAGCTGGGTAAGAACGCTGCAAAACAGGGTTAGCACAGTTCTACGTTCTACCCTCTATAACCAACGGACAACATGGCCTGTTTAATCCATACGCGTGATTACAGCCTGCTCTGATACCACTGTTGGGAAACCGAATCCCCAAGACCCAGTAATGACGCGTACAGATTAGACAACAAAAATAAAAACCCTACAAGGCGGAATTAGAGTTTTACCACAACTCCCTGCGACACGAACGCTGGTTGAACTTGTTATAGCACGTCTTGCTATAAACCACAAATACTGCTCGACCGTACCTTACGATCTTCTACCGTATTTCCCACACGTCTAGAACACGAACCGAGTGTGGACTCTTTCGTGATCTGTTTGCTCTCTCTAAGCCTGCCTCTATTTACTGAATAATAGAAAAACATCAACCTGACCTAGAGAGCATAACGTATATATATAGGGCTACGATAGGGACCTAAGGAGTAATAAGTCAGGGCTCCCAGTGTAAATAAGAAAATCTAATCCCACCAGGATTCTACTTCTTATTTCACTAATTATAATGCACCCCACTACAGAATTATAATTGCACTCCCGTCCTTATCTCAATTATATTACGAGCTCCATGATATTAAATACTTATTAATCTCCCCACGTTAAGATTACAGATACCCGTTGATTAAAACAAATTACTAACAATTTGATCATAGGAACATAAACCAAGCATGTTAGAGTTGTCTAACCATCTGATCCAGGCGGCCCATGGTAGAAATTGCAATAACTTTTCAATTAACTAACAAATTACATCAGAAAGCCAAAACAAAATTTTCTCAGGGTTCGAATTTGATCGATACAAGCTATGAAAACAAAGAAGAATACAAATTAAATTGCTTCAAACATAATGTTTCTTGAAATTGATTGGTAGACTTTTATTTGAATTGAAAGGATACAAATATCCAAGCGCTTGTAATCTATAAATTGGGTGAAAAATTTGATCGTCAAGAACGCATGCTCACTACATATTCGTTGAATGCGTGCACTCAAGGGGATATCCTTTGGGAAACCGTTTCTTGTCAGTGCAGTAATTGTAACCCATATTTTTCTTCTGCACCGACCGGAGTTTCTTTAGACCTTCGGGTCCCAATTCTTGGGTTTGCCATGCCTCGGTAGATGCTATTGAGTTGGGGAACATAGAAGAACCACATGAAGATGATCCAAACGAAACTACACAGGCATTTACTTTGAAATTTCTGTAGGCAGCTGTAAAAGGACCTAACGTCCAATTGGTCTTCACTCTCCCGCCTTGCGTTGCCCATTCTTCCCCACACCAGATGGTAGAGAAGACCTTCATCGGCTGGCTGGTTGGGAATGGCACACCGATGGCTTCAAGGTTTTCGAATACCCTTATTGGCGTATCATCCACCAGCCAACTGTCAATGAACAAGATGTGTTGTATAGAAGGTAAGTCATTGGTTAGATGTAATTAAATGGACGACTGCGAGAATTTGATTTCGCAAGCGAAAGATCATGTAACAAAATGTGTTTTGTGTAGAGTTGTGAAATTGAAAATTTAACGATAGTCAACATTACATGATCATTTTAGGGTTCCAAACAACCGAGTAGGTGTGGAATGATGTTGTGGGATCGAACCAGAGAGAGAACTGTTGTTCCCGCCCCCCTTTCCCTTGGGAAAAGATATTGGTGTGGACTATATATGGCTGTCCGGACACATTGCCTAAGAATTCAAAGTCGATCTCATCGTGTTTCGATCCTTCAGAAGATAACTGCATTGGACGAAGATAATCAAAACCAGTAGTGAGACCACAAAGTTCTTGATTCAAAAGTACTAGTAGTGAGAATCACGAAAAAACAATTACCCATAAAACCCAAAGTGTAGATGAGAAAAAAATATCCCTTTATTTTATATTCTCATCCGAATTACACGTTCTTCTGCATTGAGAATTATATTGACATTGAAAATGATACAGTCCTATATCATTTTCGAATCCGGAAATGATATCTGCATTGAAATGATGTGGTCCTCTATACCACCTTCTAATCTGCGTTACGATATCTTGAATGATCTGAAAATACACAGAGATTTCTATCTCGGTGTATTTTTTTATTTTTTATTTTTGTAGATTATAGGGTAAAAGACAGAGATTTCTCAGTGCTTGAGTTTACTTGTATTATTTGGGTTGTATATTTTGTTGTAATAGTCGGGGCAGCCCAACCTTATTAGAGGCCCACGAGATCGAGATTGATGCCATTAAATATTTCAATAACAAATTATGTATTGTCTAATATATGTTTCATTGAAGTTTGGAAATTATATTTTTAATTTGTTTTTGGAGATGCAAATTTATTGCTGAAGAAAACCCAATCCTTGCCGTATACGATTATAGTACTCTATATATTTCATTAGGTCGGGTCTTGTGAGGGTGTGTATCTACTATATGTTCCGTTTTCGTGCATGGTTGGCTCCTTGCATGCCAACTTGGCACTTCAAGGCTTGGCTTTTATTTTGTACAGTAAGATTTAAGATTGGATGCCATCGTGTTAGGATGCGTTCATTTTTCTTCGTGCCCTAGCCTCTTAGTTTTGTGTAAAATATTTTATCATCAATCAACAAAGAAATTGCGGCCTCTAAACTTCAGAAGCCTTAGGCACTGGTCTTAATGACTTAGTGCATGCTTGGGCTACCACTATTAAAGAGCATCTAGTAAATCAACTTTTTGATATCATGCAAGCATCAGTAAGTTATTTTACTTGGATTATCACAAATATTTTACTTAGGAATTTATCTCACGCCAATCTTGTGCAAACATAACAAATTGTATTGGGGAAAAAATATTTATTCTCAAACAGATAGGGCCTATGTTACGGCAGCGAGGGAGAAAATCGGGACTTACATAATATGTAGTGACAGTACCAGCAGAGTTGCCACCGACAAGCTTTATTTCCATGTCGATCCTTCCAAATAAGTATTCCTTTCTGGATCGGAAGCCGGAGCCAGTTATGTTGTCTAGAGACAAGGTGAGATATTGGCCGCCTTCGAGTATCTTCCCCCGTGGGCCTCCGTAATACAAGTCAACATCTACACGGAAATTACCCGTCGAGCCAGCCTTTGGCCCAGCATCCGAAACTTTGGAGTCGCTAGAGGTTTGGTCAGTCGTTGACTTTTCAGGTGCGACATAAGTCGAGGTGGGCGCAACCGACCCGGAGTCCAGGTGATCAAAAAAAAAAAAAAAACTAGACTGGTCATGAACATCATGACCACTATCATTAAAAGCATCCTGGAATTACCTCTTGAAGAGGCAAAGGACGACATTGTAGAGAGAGAGAGAGGATTGATGGTATGTATGAGTATGTGTGAAGGCTGGGTAGGAGGGGAATGCATATATATGAGGTGATCATGATTAAGAAATAGCCGTTGACCCTTGTAGAAGGGAAAGCATCGTGGAGAGATGAGGGGGGGACAGCCAGAACGTGGAGAGACGGTCAATTAGTTTGGTGATCGAGGTCGAAATGGTGTCAACTCGATCTCCTCCCCATCACCGACGATTTAAACTGCTATGCGTCCTACAGAGAGGAACATGCATGCTATAAATCAACTAATTCTAGTTTGAATTATTTGACATTTGCTGTAATCTCAACGAGTTAAAATTATATGTTTATTTATATTCGATTGAGTTGATATTTTACAAAGATATTCTTTCTTCAAGATGTACGAGATCAAGAATGTAGATATTCATCGACGTGAGCCTAAAATGGAGCCCCTCATGCAGAGGGTGAGAATGGAGGAACATGAAAGATGCGGCGGGCTATATGGGAGAGCTGAACCCAAATGAAAGTAGTGTGTTTTAGGTCAGAAATTGGAGAGATAAATCTCCAATCTCCAAAAAGCTATGGGTACCGATGATAAGTGTTGGGATATTGTATAGGTATGTAGAGTTCACTAATGGTTCCAAACAAATGATCCGAACTGTTCACTTTTAAATAAAAAAATATTAAGAAATGGATTAAACAGTTACAAATATTTAATAGAATTGCTTATCAAAAAGAAAATTAATCAACAGAACTGAAGAATTGGATTAAGCAGTTACAACTATTCACTAGAACTGACTTATTACAACTCCACTCAAAAACATATTTCAAATTTAATGATCGGATTGAATCTTTTGTCTGACCGTCTGTACAGTACACTTATCGTCGGTACAAATAGTCTCTCTCCAAAATTTTAAGCGTGAGGTGCGGCTTCGATCAGTTCACCATGAGGTCTAGCTGTCTTCCCTGAGAGGAGGAGACTATTGTATTACTAGTAATATATTATACTTATCACCCAAGTGGAAACAGCTCAAAGAACAAGGACAGCGTTTAATTGTGCAAATCAACGATTCACCGATCAAAAAACGAGGACAGCGCGATTTGACTCTCAATTGGTTAAATTATTATACTGTATATATAGTAAGGGGTGCTTATAGGCATCACCTGGCACACAATTCAATTTCGGGATTTAAATTAAAACCTAAGTGAATCCTAGCTAGGTAGCTTCCCTTTCCATTATGGCATCGATGCCAATATTATTTACGTTTGTTTAGTTTACAAGTGGTATAAATTAAATAATGGAAGTGCTCTTTTACATGTACTTGAATCTCCGCATTGTACATCAGCAAAAAAGTCTACCGCAACGCTATGTTGATACATTCAGGGTGTATGATGGGCACTATTTGAATCGCTTTTGAATTTATAATACTCAAATATAAATTCATATTATCAACTTATACACCAATTCATAACAAAGATTGGATGCATATTGGTTTAATTTGACAAATTTTGGGCTCAAATTTTGGCCAGAATTTTGTGAGCATGTTATGATTTCATTGGCGATCCAATTATCAATTTCTATACATGTTTAATGTGTGGTACAAAATACAAATAAACAAAGTAGAGCTACCTCAGTTGGTCAGGACTTTTATATCTATGTCAGAAGTTTGAATCTTTCAATAAAAAATTGGTCTAGGATCCACTATAGAGAACTTGTAACCTAGTAAGTCCACTTCTAATGTTTGTAACCCCTCTAGTCCACTAATATAGTTTAGTAAGACCTTAAGTCCACTTTTTTCAAAAAGAAATTAAATCATGACAAAAATATCCTCCTATATAAGCTGTCATATAAAGAGAAACCCTAGACAAAAACAAATCTGGAGCGCAGTCTCCTCTCTCCCCAATAACCTTATACGTCAAAGAATTCCCCTGTAAACCACATCCATCCCATTACGTCAAATGGGTTGATACCTCTACCCACCACCACTTCCGGCGCGAGGTTGCCACTGTGAGCGATGGGCGGACGCACGAGTGCTCCATCAAGTGTTTTCCGACGGGGTAGGCGTTGGGAGGGCATAGGCACCGCCATTACGAGGGCGTCATTGGCGGAGGAAACAGCGAGGTGACAACGGCAACGGCGTTGGAAGGTGCGGGATCCATGATCAACCACCGTGATTTCGACAGCAGCATATACTACTGATGCAATCGAAAGGATTTTTGTCTTCTTCTTCTAACAACAACAGCAACGACCCGACTCCGATCGCTTCCTCTCCAATTTCATCCTCCTTTTGGTAAAAATCACTCATCTTTCAACAAAACTTATTGCTTCATCTGTTCAGTTTTTCAAATATGTGAAAACAGGATTTTGAAAGACGTGTTTAAACAAGTCAAGAAATGCTTAGTGTAACTTTAATGAAGAATCAGGGAATTAGCTCTTTATCAGTTATAGTTAGGGTGGGTTTAGACGAAATTAGCTCTTTGATATTTAAGGTTATAGTATATTTCTTGCACTAATCTTGAATGAATTTGGATTTTCGACTTGTTATGTGTGTGGAATTTGTAGTTTCAGTCAATTATATAACGTTATTCCGTTTTTTTATAAATGTGCTTTAAAGTTGGTTTGTCTATCGTATTAAGAAGGTTAATCCGGTCTTTTATTTATTTTACTGGAGAGAAATCTGGAATAGTAAAAACAAAAAATATAATATTATAAGAAGGTTGATCCGGTCTTTTGTTTGTCTCGTGTCCGGTTATCATCAAATTTGGAGGTTTTTGAATAAATACATAAGGTTATATGTGTGCTTTTCCATCTGAATTTTTTTGAATAAATATATAAGGTTATATTTGTACTTTTCGTCAATCACTTATTGATTTGGTCCGCGCAGCAGCCTCTCCGACTTACTTTTGATATATTTGAAGTTTTTTGAATAAATATATAAGATTATATGTGTGTTTTTTCTAGGGCTAGATATATAAGGTTAGAACAGGTTGTATTTTTTGAAAAAATATATAAGGTTATATGTGTGCTTTTTGTGTCACACAAAAAATATATTTTTGTGTTTTGTTGTTATTTAATGTCATTTTTTTAAAACATTCTTAGTTAGAGAAAGAGATAATAATATATACGTTATATTGTTATATATAACATTCTAGATTAAAAATATTCTATGTTATTTATTAAAGAGAACATATAACGTTATATATAACCTTTTGTACCGTCCTGTAAAACTCCAAAATAAAGGAACTAATAACGTTATATATTCTTTTATT
>BPLS01012703.1:0-23594 GCA_019656275.1 Rhododendron kiyosumense | reverse complement strand
CCCTTTTCTGTCACGTGCTCGAGACTTTGTAACCAACCCAGTACAGTACAGAGCCTCCTGATCATTGCATGCTGCAGGGCCGTCCCCCTCTCTCTCCTACACACCACATCAACAAGTCCCATGCATTTAATGCATGGGAGGTTCCCTCTAACTCAACCCAACCTCCCTAACCCCAGCTGATCCCCTGATCCCAGCCTCTCTCTCCACCATAAATACCCCCCTTGCATTCATTTGCAAGGGGTTAACCACATCAAGACTCTCTAAGTTCACTCCCTCTCTTGTTCTTACTTTCCCATTGCAATAGCAAGAGCAAGAGACAAGTCTCACTCACTCCCCTCCACTGATCAACCACTACACAGCCTCCATCTTCAACACTCAAAGCTCACTCCCTTTCTTCCATCTCTTGCACCAAAGGTATACCACCTTTGCACCGCTTTCTGTTTTCAGCCCCTGAGGGGAACCAGAAGGGTTCTGGCTAGTAACTGATACTAGTCCAGGCCCCTCTCTGGCAAAATAAATCAGTCGTAGTAGACTATCCATGGCGCACGCCAGCTATTTCATGCCGTACGCCATCTCTGGCTGTATGAGCACAGTTGACGTGGGGATCATGGAGGGCCTATTTATTGCTCTTTTCCTTCATGTTATCACCTTCCAGCATGCTAAATAATCAGTTTACCGCTTTCTGAATCTTAGAACTGTGTAAATATAGTCTTCAATATCTGTGTCTTTTCCCGATTTTAAGGCCTCTGGGTTACTTCTGGTCATGATCCAGAGCCCAGATGATGTAAAGCCAAGCACTGACCAACGAGCAAACCCGGCGTACGGCCCCCATGGGGTGGCGTACGGCATGTTTGACATAATGCAGTGCGTGGCCCTTACATCATGGGTCAATCTTGGCTTCTTTTTTTTTTTCCCCACTCTATTTATGGGGTTTGCTATGCCTTTTTCTTGGCTCTTAGCCTTTCATCTCGTCTGTCTGCCTGTAATATGTATTTAATTCATATCCTGAACTGCGTGGTTTGTCCTGGGTGTGCGCTGGTCCCTTTCCAGAGCCCAGAGGATTGAGAATAGGAGCCGTGAGGAATCAGATAGGTAGTGTACGCCAGCCCAGAGGTGGCGTGCGCAGGGTCTACTGGCGTGTAGTGGTTCTGCCATTGTGTGCCAGCATGTCATCTGCTCACGTGCCCGACGAGCAGCGTACACCACCTCATTGAGCTCTTTTACAGTGCTTGTTCTCAATCTATGTTCTTACATTTTAATTCGATACAAACGAGCAAATTATCATCCATAAACATTTTGTCATAACAAACTGCAAACTGTTACAGTATTAATCCCCATTAAACTGTTCCCCCGCCCTAACTGGCTAAAAAATGATCTAATGAGAGAAAAATGCAAATGTTTTACAAAATGCCCGAGTAGAGACCGATCTCCGGATTGGGCGAGAGGGGGTGCCATAAAATCCTTCCCCTCTCGTAATCTGGCTCCCGAACCTCAGATATCGAAGGTGACGACGGACCAGTCTACGCCTTTTTCAAATCAAATCAAACCTCTTTTCAAATCAAATCAAAAACGTAGCAAGCGTTCTCGAGTTCGGTTCCTTGGGTGCCTCACCGCAAAAAACCCGAGTGGCGACTCTGAATCGAGGCGTTTCGCCGCGCTGTATTTTCCAAAGAGGGCCGCAAACCAAAATCGTGCGATTTTCGGGGGCGCGTGCCCACAGTGGCGACTCTGCTGGGGACCATTGCATTAATTAGTATTTGGCGATCAATACATGAAAGAACAATTTTCAAAAGCTTGTCAAAACAGTACGCTCCGCGCTGCTGAAGAACGGAATGGTAACGTAACAGGATCCCAGCATCCGACCAATCCGAACTGGGGCTTTTACTATTGTTCACTCATGTAGTTTTCTCCAAGTATTGGTTAATGAAAGTGAGCCAAGCTCAAAAGGCATTTTTTCAAAACCTTGCGTTTCTCTCTCATTCTAAATCATTCTTCGGCGTTTCTCCATTTGCATCGATGTTGGATAAGCCCCGTTGAGGCGTTTTGGGTAACCGGCACAGTTTACTGGAGCCCGGGGTCCTCGAACGCCCAACAACCTTGGACGATGATGAGTCGTATTACCGTTCGACCATCGCTTTGCTGCACGCATTGCAATGGGAGGTATACCGCGGCTTTAGTCAGAGGAACCCCTTTAAGCCAAAACCGGCCTCTACATGCGTACGAAGCACTAGTACCTTTCAACCTAAGACAGGAACCTACAGGGTAGGATTACTTGCATCTAACCCCCATAAACTGTCTATGTGTTACTGCTTTCCTTATCGCATGCCTGTACATACATACATTTCGTTTTGCGTAGGAGCATGCTAGGGCGGCTTTTAGGTTTGTCTCGAGTTCGTCTCGTGACTGTTAGGACTCTGCCGTGGACCGATGAAGAGTCGTGCATCTCGATGTTGCACATTATCAATTTGCGAAATCCTTGGATCAGCGAAGCTTTAGGAAATCAAGATTGTTTAAGTCTTTTCTCTAAACCTGGTCGAAGTTTCAAACAGAAAACTAGGAGCAACGAAGAGAATGTCGTGATACCCACACCATCCCGGTTAAAGTGCTAATCACTTACACCATCGAGGCTCCGGCACAGTGCTGCTTACGCCACCTCGGTTATGGTATCACGCCATCTGCACCAAGTTGTTCCGACCTCCAAAATTGAAACTTCGAGAAAGGGGCAGTCAAAAGACTTAGATCGTCTCGACATCGTTTAGTATCCATCGATTCAAAACAAGGATACACCTTCGAAAAGAAATCCGAGGATTCTGTGGCAGCGTCCGAACAGCATGAGTTGGACTCCCTTTAGTATTAGAGTTTAGGAGGACACCGACGACGTTGGCATGCTCATTTTCCTTCAATTCTTTCAAAATAAGCTGTTGCAGGCTATCATTGAGCTCGTCTATTTTGCTGTTTAGCTGTTATGGGGAGCTTCGAAATCAAGAGCCAAACCTGCTTGGGAGCGTCCGTCGGGTCTGCTTGAGGGTCTGTTTTGGGGTTTGCTTTTCTGCTCGTCACAACGGAATCTCAGTTCTGCACTCTGTCAAGGGAGGATTCGCCGCCGACCACTCCGCACGAATCTCCTCCATCCTCTCCATCCCCTCCTGCAACTCCGAAACTGGTCAAAACCGAAATCTTAGACATGGCCGACGTTCCACCTCCGAATCTCACCACAATTCTAGCCGATCTCCAGCACAATCTCGCCATCATGCAACAAAGGGCCGACCAGGCTGACACCGCTATGACCAATCTACAAGCTCTCATCAACGAGAGGCTGCCAGCTGCAAGAATAGAGGGTGAAGGGCGAGAGCGCGAAGGCCCAGCCGGGGAGGACATTCCGGCCGAACAGCCCGCCGCAAATCCCGAAATGGCTGCTCTAATTGCCAAGATGGCCAAACTAGAAGAGTCAGTGGCCAAGTCAGAAAGAATCAGCGCCGGAGGGTTAGACATGGACCGTCTCTGCCCCTTTCCGAATGCACGGCTCCCGGAGAGATTCAAGATGCCCGATTTTGCAAAGTTCGACGGGACGGGCGACCCGAAAACTCACTTGCTGGCTTACCATGGTGCAATGAAACTGCATGAGGTCGAGGAGGAAGCAATGTCCCAACTGTTCCCTCAGACTTTGGCTGGCCCAGCTTTCCAGTGGTTTCTATCCCTCGACGTCTCCAAGCGCAAGACATGGGAAGACATAGGCGCAGCCTTCTTCACTCAGTACAGCTACAACTCCCAACTCAAGATGACCACCCGAGAGTTGGAGTCCACCAAAATGACTGCAAAGGAGTCCTTCGCGGAATTCATCAAGCGTTGGAGGACTAAGGCTGCAGTCATGACCGATCGGCCGAGTGAGAAGGATCAGATCCGTATCATCTCCCGTAATCTGTTGCCCGACTTTGCTAAGAATCTGGTGCTAGTCCAAGGGGCCGATTGGGATACCTTCTTTGAATCTGGCCTCGCCATTGAAGAAGCTCTCCAAACTGGGGTACTGCCGCGTAGCGACCCTCCGTCTTCCTCCTCAGGATCCAAGGCCAAAACCCGTGCTTACACAGGGAGCAGCGCTGCTCTGTTCGGTAACAGCAACTACGCCAATGCCACATCTGCCGGGAGCAGCACCGCTCAGGATTCCCACCACATCGCCGATATCAATCAGGTCCAAGCTCCTCCGAAACCCAGAAACCGCAATCAACCCCGGAACTTCACCAAGTTTGAGGCTCCACTCTCCCAAGTGCTAGAAAGGTTGACCAAATCCGGTCACCTCAAACCGTTGGACCCGACTCCATTACCCCAAAATCTATCCCCTAGCCACAACTCAAACGCTTTCTGTGCCTACCACCAGATGCCTGGCCACTACACCGACTCTTGCTATCACCTCCGTCATGCGATACAGGACTTGGTAGATAGCGGAACCATCCCTACCCCTCCTAAACCCAATGTCATTACCAACTCCATGCCGCAGCACGGCGGCCACCCTCAAGTCAACCAAATCGACCTTACCTCCACTATAATCCAACCTAGCTCCACCATATTCAACCCCACTGACCATATAGCCCCAACCTTCCATCCCAAACCTGTTGTGGCTTTCCCGGAGAATGTCAGTATCAATATGCTAGCCGTCGGCTGGAACTTAGAAGACAAAGCAAGAGAGTGGGAGGAACTAGCCCACGACTGGGAAGAGCAGTATCATTTGGGTTTCCCTCAGGATCCCGTGGTCGATCAAGCGCAGCTAGACCAGTGGGAAGAGGAATGGATTGCAGCACGAGCCGACCCGCTAGATGGCCTGTCACTGTTCATGCTTTTCTACCAACCGGAGCCAGTTTTGCCCGAAGTGGAGGACAACGAATACGTATGGGCTGTGGAGCCCGATGTTGTGCAACCCGTCGAACTCCAAGGCATGGGAGAAGTCAACGCTAGCAACGACTTGGATGAGCAGTACTTGGATTTCTACATCGAAAAGGAGAGTGCTTCCGATGAGCCCCGTCGGCTAGGAGCTTTCCTACCTTTGATCGACAGGCTCTCGGACGCCGTGCATGAGTATGACCTTGTGGTGGGACCAACTTTCAATATCGTCCCTTTGGATCAGCCGCGTCCTTTGGTGGCTCCGAGTGAGGACTGCTCAATCATGACTCTCAACGCGCCGCCCGATGATCTGTGGAATGTTGATGAGATTGTCAACCTGAGCGCGGACCCCCTCCTAGCTGACTTGTGGAAGGATGACAGAGTGGTCGACATGCAAGTGGGAGAAGAAATCTGGACTGTCAACACTGCTTTGGTAGACTCAGGCTTTTGGGATGTACCGTTCGTCACTAATCCGGGGACACCTTTTGAGGAAGCTGCCGCACAGGATCCGGCCTTTTGGGAGGCACAAGTCATGAGCGATCTGGAATGGGTTACGGCTTCGGACCAGATTGCATCGATCGACAAGGGGAAAGGCAAGCTAGAGGAAGTGCCTGCTGATTTCTGGGACTTCGTGGACACGTCGCCTTGGTGGGAGGTCGCTAACGTCACTAGGAGCGGCCGAGTCTTCCAACCACCTAATCTTTCGGGTGGGAGCTCGTCCAATCCCGGCAATGATCAAAGACTCACCATTCCCCCTGCTCAAAGGAACGCTCCGGCCATTCCTAGCGGAGTACCCGAAGAGGATGCCATTCTGAAACAGCTAGAAAGGATACCTGCTGCCGTCTCTGTCTGGGGTTTGATTTCGTCGTCAAAGGAGCATCGAGAAAGGCTGTCTTCAGCACTGGCCCGTCTCACTGTGCCAACTGACATTACCCCCGAGGCCATGGTTGCCCTAGTTTTGCCACTGCTTTCCAAGCACTCCGTCACCTTCACCGAAAAGGATCTACCCGTCGACGGAACTGCTCACAACCGCCCGTTGCACATCACCATCAAGTGCAGGGGACATTGGGTGCCAACTGTGCTAATCGACAATGGGTCCGCGATCAACGTCTGCCCAATGAGGGTTGCTTACCGTTTGGGGCTCACCAAGGCTGATCTTACGCCTTCCAATCTAGCAGTCAAGGCTTACGACAACACGCGCCGCGTAGTCGAGGGGACTCTCATGCTGAAACTTGATGCCGAGGGCTTTGAAATGGACGTGGAGTTCCATGTGGTTGACATCCCTGCCACTTTCAACTTGCTTTTGGGGAGGCCGTGGCTGCATAGAGCGGACATCATGGCTGTGCCGTCGACTCTCCATCAGAAGGTCATGCTGGGGCTTCCGACCGGAACTTTAACTATCTGCGGAGACTCTGGGATCCGCCCGCTCAAGGATGATGGGACCCCTGTTCTAGGAATCATGCACGGAGAAGAAGACTCGGACTTCGGAGGTTTTGCTTTTGACACCTCTGGCTCAGTCCTAGCTATTGTCATGGATGACGACTTCATCATCAGCTCTGCTGCCCTCGAAATCATGAGGAAGATGTCATTCATGCCTGGCTTAGGGCTCGGGATCAACCAGCAAGGGATCGCTGAGTTCCCTGTCTTTCCCTTTACCGAAGGCCGCTTTGGCCTGGGATACACTCCCCCTACCAAAAAGGCCAAACTGGGGAAAGACACGGGAAAACCTCGGACCCTTTATGGTAACCCCGACAGCTATTTCATCCGTGAAGGAGGGAGCATTGCTTATCTGGGGCAGGCTGAACCATTTTGGGATCAAGTGACCAAGACTTGGCTACCGGGCTTTGAGATCTTCGCCGCCGACACTTGGTCTGATGACGAAGAGGAAATAGCTAAAGAGGAGATAGCTACGAAAGAATTCAAGAGGCAGTTGGTCGCAATCAAGGAAAGGGCTGACTGGGTGGTTGCTTTTGATCAAGGGGATCTAGAAGTGCTATTCTCCCAAGTGGGTTTGGTTGGCAAGGAAGACGAGGCTGAAGTGCTGATGCTTGGGCCCGACTCTCCAGATCTTCTCAACGATCCAACCTCCCTCATCGTCGAAGCAAAGGGTAGTCTTAATAATTGCATTTTTACTCCCCGTCTAACATGCATTGACGATGTATCTGAATCTGACACGGAGTCTGTCGAGTCTAAGTCTAGCTCAGAGTCGGAGTTTGTGCCTCTCGGCCCTCCACGTCATAGCTTTTACTTTGAGTTCGAGTCGACTGTACTTGGCAACCCCTCTGGGTTTTATGAAATGCATGATCCTGCTTCCGACTACTTTGCTGATTTCTATATAAACTGTGTCGACCCCGACGATGAAGGAATCGACTTTGACGGGAACATCCCGGCCGAGTTGCGTTCCCTCATCGAAAGGGAAGACGAAAGGCATGCTCAGCCTCTAAAAGACGAAGTAATTTCAATAAATCTGAAAGATGAGGATGATCCCCGCATGATGCAAATTGGTTCCGCCTTGTCTCCCGCAAACCATGCAGCCACAATCGAAGCTCTCAAGGATTTCGCCGTGGTTTTCGCCTGGTCTCACGCAGACATGCCCGGTATCGACCCCGAAATCGTCCAGCACAGAATTCCTTTGCTACCAGGGGCTGTCCCCGTCAAGCAGAAGCTTCGCAGAATGAGGCCGGATTGGGTTCAGAAGATCAAGGAGGAGGTCACCAAGCAAATCGACGCAGGATTCCTAAGAGTGGCTGAATATCCCCAATGGATCGCTAACATCGTGCCCGTACCCAAGAAGGACGGAAGGATCAGGGTCTGTGTCGACTTCAGGGACTTAAACAAAGCAAGCCCCAAAGACGGTTTTCCCTTGCCTCACATTGATGTGCTTGTGGACAACACGGCGGGGCATGCTTTGCTTTCGTTCGTCGACGGTTTCGCAGGGTACAATCAGATTTTCATGGCTCCAGAGGACCAGGAGAAAACTACGTTCATCACTGAATGGGGAACTTACTGCTATATCAAGATGCCGTTTGGTTTGAAGAACGCCGGTCCCACTTATCAAAGGGCTCAGACGACCTTGCTTCACGACTTCATCCACAAGACAGTCGAGGTATACGTCGATGACATGATTGTGAAGGCCAAAGAGGAGGACGACTACATTCCCTCGCTCAGGCAGTTTCTCGAAAGGCTCCGCAAATACAATGTGCGTCTCAACCCACAGAAGTGTACATTTGGGGTCACAGCGGGCAAAATGTTGGGGTTTCTGATCACCAGGAGAGGAATTGAAGTGGATCCATCCAAGATCAAAGCAATTCTCGAAATGGAGCCTCCGCAGACTGAAAAGGGAGTTCGAAGTTTTCTGGGAAAGGTGCAGTTTATCAGCAGGTTCATCGCCAAGCTAACCCTAACTTGTGAGCCGCTGTTTCGGTTACTCAAAAAGGACGTCCCGTTTGAATGGTCAGAAAGGTGTCAAGCTGCTTTTGAGTCAATCAAGGCGTACTTGCAGAATCCGCCAGTGCTGATGCCGCCTACTCCGGGTCGACCGTTAATCCTGTATTTGTCCGTAACTCCGACAGCTATGGGTTGTTTGCTAGCGCAGGAAGGAGAAAGCGGAGCCGAAAGAGCTATCTACTATCTGAGCAAGAAAATGTCCGAAAGCGAGGAGCGGTATACCTCTCTGGAGAAGACATGTTGGGCACTAGTCTGGGTCACCAAGAGACTTAGACACTACATGCTAGCCTATTCGGTGAAGTTGATTTCTCGGATGGATCCTATCAAGTATCTATTCAAGAAGCCGGCGCTCACCCATAAGCTAGCACGTTGGTTGCTTCTATTAGCGGAATTCGATCTCCAGTATGTTACAAGGAAGTCAGTAAAAGGCCGTGCTGTGGCAGAATTTCTGGCTGATCATCCGGTGGAAGGACCCGAGGATGTGGATTTCACTTTCCCGGACGAGGACGTGCTAACCGTGGTCGAGGAAGTTTGGACGCTTTATTTCGATGGGGCTGCCAACCAGAAGGGATTTGGAATCGGGGTGTTGCTGATCACGCCCGCTGGTGCTCATATTCCGCTCGCCTTCAAGCTGAATTTCGATGTCACTAACAATCAAGCCGAGTATGAGGCCTGCATCGTTGGAATGGAAGCAGCAATTGCACTGGGAGTCGAGAAGCTCGAAGTTATCGGAGACTCAAACTTGGTGGTTTCCCAAGCTAACGGAGAGTGGAAGGTCCGTGAGGAAAAGCTGAAGCCTTATCATCAAGACTTGGAGGAACTGATTCCTCGCTTCAATAGGGTAACTTTCACCCACGTTCCCCGCTTGAGGAATCAGTTCGCCGACGCCTTGGCGACTTTGGCTTCAATGATCGAACTTCCAGTAGGAGTCAAGATGCGACCAATTGTGATTGAACAGAGAGACCTGCCCGCTTATGAATACGTCAACGCCATCGATGATGTCGATGATGGCCTACCCTGGTACCATGACATCTGGAACTTTGTGGAGCGCGGAGAGTTTCCCGCTGGGGCTACTAAGAAGGATCGAATCGCTTTGCAGCGTTTGGCCGCCCAGTACATCATCTGTGGGGGAAAGTTGTATCGAAGGTCTCACTGCGGGATGCACAAGCTGTGTGTGAATGGCACCGAGGCAACAAGGATAATGGAGGAGATTCACGAAGGAGTCTGCGGTCCTCACATGAGCGGTGTCATGCTCGCAAGGAAGATCCTCAGGCAGGGTTATTATTGGTCCACGATGGAATCACAGTGCATTGATTACGTGCGGCGCTGTTACAAGTGTCAGATTCACGCGAACTTGCAGCATGTTCCTCCATCCGAGCTATACGGCATGACTTCGCCTTGGCCTTTCTCAGTATGGGGTATCGACGTCATCGGGATGATCAGGCCCTCTGCTTCAAACGGCCACAAGTTCATATTGGTAGCCATCGACTACTTCACCAAGTGGGTTGAGGCCGAATCTTACAAGACTCTGACAACCGTTCAAGTCGCGCAGTTTATTCGAAAGAGCATCATCTACCGGTACGGTGTGCCTCAGGCTTTCGTTTCAGATAATGGGAGTCACTTCAAAGGTAGGGTCCTGGAGCTCTTCGAAGAATTCAAGATCAAGATCCATCACTCCACGACCTATCGTCCGCAAACGAACGGGGCGGTTGAGGCAGCGAATAAGAATGTCGAGATGATCATCAAGAAGACCGCTGAGTCTGCGAGGGATTGGCACGAGTTGTTACCGTTGGCCCTCTGGGGGTACCGTACTTCGATCCGCACTTCCACGGGTGCAACCCCGTTCTCTCTGGTTTATGGAATGGAGGCAGTTCTCCCCGTAGAGCTCGAAATTCCGTCTCTGAGGATCATGGCTGAAAGTGGTCTCGAGGAGGCTGAATGGCTGAGTGGTAGATTTGTAGAGCTGATGTTGTTCGACGAGAGAAGGCTCCGGGCACTGTATCATGTTCAAGGGTATCAGCGTCGAATCGCCCGTGCGTTCAACAAGAAAGTCAAGTCGAGGGGTTTGGTCGAAGGCGACATGGTTACTAAGGAGATCCGGGCTCCAGTATTCGATCCCCGTGGGAAATTCAGGCCGAAGCGCTCCGGGCCATACATCATCAAGACCATCCTATCCGGGGGTGCTGCTAGGCTCATCGACCTCGACGGCAACGAGTTCAGTACTTTGGTCAACCTGGATCAGCTCAAGCGTTACTATCCCTGAGAGATGCTCGTTGGATCGAAAACCACAAGGGTGGGTGATGCCAAGCAAAAGTTAGAGCAGCCTGCTAGACCGAAAACCTAAGGAGGCGGTCTAGGCAAAAATAAATAGGCAAATCAAGAGCTCGCTAGACCGAAAACCTGTTAAGGCGGTTCTAGGCAAAAGTTAGAGCGTAAAAGGAGAGGTAAAATACACGAGCGAACCTTTGCCTGAACTACGTTCTGACCTGATTCCCTGCCAAGGGATACGTAGGCAGTCTCTCAATGAGACCCGGTCATATCCTATCAAGCTGATCCATGGTCTGCCGTTTTGGGTTTCTTTACCAAGGCCGAGACAGTTCAAAGCTCAAAAGGGGGAAAGCCCTTCATCTTTCAACTTTATTTTGCAAAATCACTACGTCTAACACATAAGCTGAGCATAAAAGCCTTAAAAAGAAACGGAGCATGGAAAACAGAACGAAATGCTTGAGAAGCCTAACGGCTCACAGTTTATTCTAAATACAGCAAAGTGGTTTGGAGTCAGCCAATATTTGCTCTTGCATGCACATCTGCTCTCAGCCACCGTTTATAGCGATTCTTTAGTCGAGGGTCGAAATCTGGCATCTCCGCCTGGATAACCCTCAGGCCCCAACGCCTCTGGTAACCGCCCAGCGTCTGAGCATTGAAATTGGGAAGACGGAAGCCCCCGACGCTAATTTGGACATTCTCCTGCGAAGCGCCCAGTTGGCGAAGGATCCGCCCCGGGATATAGAAGGTGAAGCTGGCCAGCCCCGCGATGACCATTCTGTCAAAGCCGTCGGAATGGATGGCCATGTCTGGGAGATCTAACCAATGGCATCTCCAAGCGATTTCATCGGGCTGCATCTCCTGCATGAACTCGTACCAGCCCTCCACATCCAGGTCAGGATACCGCATCTCTCTCTGATGAACCCGTTTCGGAAACAGATTCCAACCCGCCGCCGGTGGATGCAGTAAACTCAGCTTGTCCGATAGCCACAGCTGCATGAGTGACAAAACAAGTAAGAAGTCAGATAAAGCCCGAGCGAAAAGACAAGTAAGAAGCTAGGAAGTAGCCTAAGCCGAGTGTCGAGGTAAAACGAGAATGTGCGAGAAGCCAGAAAAAGGTGAGCTGAGTGAGTTCACCTGAAGCAAGAGCGGGCTCCCGCTGAACACAACCGACTGGCCTGTGCTCACCAAATCCAAACCCAAGAGGGTCTCCGCCAGAACCAAGGGGATCACGTTTCTGCGTGCCCCCATCTGAGCAGCTACGCTCACAAGCAAGGGACTGACCCGCCCGTCGGCCGGAACAAGCAAGTAAGCCGCGAGCAGACTAATGACCAGAGCAAAGCGCCAGCGCGCTTGAATTTCCTCGCTGCCCGGGCTATCCAAGTCGACAGCCGGACTGTACATCTCGACCAGCCGGATAATATTCACCTGACCACCTTCCAGGATCGTGTTCGCCAGACCCCGGGGGATACCAAGCGAACTAGCCAAAAGTTTCGGCATGCTCTCTTGATAGGGAGGAACGACGAGCGTCGAGGACGCGTAAGTGCGGAGGTACGCTTGAAATTCCTCCACGGTCGGGCACATCTCATCGTCACCAAAGCGGAAGACATGGACATCCGGGTCCCAGAATCTCAGGGCGGCCCACAGCAGCGCCGGTCGGATGGGCACATGTCGGAGAAAGCGGAACGAAGAAAGTCCGTGATATTGGAAATTGAGCCAATTGACGCTCAAAAAGGAGACTAGCCAAGGCCTGATCAGTGTTGGGAGAGGGTTATCCATGAGCAGTGCTGAATATATGTTAGAGGAAAGTGGGTAATTGGTGCTGTAAATGCCCTGAAGGAGGCAGCCCAGCTTTATAGGCCTTCAACTTACCGTTGCAATTCTCATAAAGCATGAAACCAATCAACTAGCCTCCAAGGGAGCATCCTATCAAAGTACTCTGCCTCCCCTGAGCCTTCAGAAACCGTGTGAAGACCGTGTGCGAGTAGAAACAAACTCCCCCTGAAAAAGGACAGTTGGTCAGTTCAAGTGGATCTGACTCTCAGGAGCTTGGCGTACGCCACCTTGTAATTGGCGTACACATGGTTTCTTCGTGATTGGCGTACGGAGCAATATCCTTGGCGTACGCCAGGTTGTTAGACCAGAAAACAGTTCCCAGCAGCTACTGCCTTCGCATGGTCGTTTTTGGTTCCAGGGTTTGCTTTGGTCATTTCTTGGTTCCCCTAAGTCTTAAACACCATTTAGGACTGCAGCGAAGTATCGGTGCTCAAAAGCCGCGCCCATCGAAGATTTTGGACCCCCGGAGGCTCGTTTCAAGCTCAAATCAAGGGTACGGAAGGTCGAATCTCGTTTTAGAGGGTTTTGCCAAGTTTTTCCATGCCGTGCACGTCACATAGGCCTTGTGTGACTGCGCGGGGGTGTCGGTTTCAGTCCGGGACCATTTCGAGTCTTCTTTTGCGTCTTGTGTCCATTTTGCGGCATTTTTAGCTTTCTTGTCGGTTTTCGCCGTATGCCGGGGTATTTTTACCATTTTGGCGCTTCGTACAAGTCATTGTACGTCTATGGAGTCTTTCAAAAGTGTCAGTTTCATCCGTTTCGGAGAAGTACGGATTTTGGTCTGTTAACGCCTATTTCCCCGTATCCTCCGCGTGTCTGGGGTATATCTTGTATCCTAGGGCATTTCTGTCCATTTTTATTCGAGCTACGCCGTTTGTGCGCATGTGCGAGTGTCTGTGTCGATTCAGAATCATCATCAATGCATGTTAGATATTAGGGGACGGTTCATTCGCTTCTTTAAGCACAAAATCTAATAATCAAAGAAGTCAACGAACAGGAAATGCAAATATTATTACTACCATGTCAAAGCCCTAAAAAGCAAAAAGGTGGGAATGTATCAAAGCGGCTCGCCGGCCCAAGCAAACTCAAAAGTATCAGGGCACACTCGCCCGAAAGTCAACAGGCACGCAGGCCTCATGTCCAAAATCCAGAATGTCTAAGTATCAAAGTCAAAAGGCAAAACAGCAAAATAGACTGAGGCTCAGTATTAGCCCTCAGTCGTCAAAAAGGTCCTCGTCGTCGTCGTCCTCGCTCTCTGCCAGCTCGCGCGGGTCTATCCGGAACCGAGGGTCCTCAGCGGAGTCAGAGTCGCTGCTGAGGGACACGCCTTCCTCTTCTTCCTCCTCTTCTTCTTCCTCCTCCCTCCTTCTCTTTTGCGAAGGCCCCTCAGCAGGCCTCTTCTCTGCGGGCCTCTTCCTCAGCTCTCGTCGGAACGGGAGATCCTCGCTGGCAGGCGCGATCTGTACTCCCCTCTGAGTACTCGCTGCTGGCCGGGAAGAGCTAGGCGCTATCTTCTTCTGAGGAGGTGGCCTCACGCTCTTCCTTCTAGGAGCCGCCTTAGGTTGCCCCTGCATTGCATTCAACTTATTAATATTTGTGTACATATTGCATATATATGTTGAAATGTGAAAGCAGGTCATTCATTCTAGCAAAGTTTCAAAGTCATACCTGAGGTCGCACAGTAGGAACTGGAGCTGGAGGTGGATAGTGCAGCCGCAACTGGGCACCACTGGCAATCCTATGGAACTCCTTCTCCATGGCCTTTATCAAGCGCACTGCCTCTCGTACCCACGTCATGGGAGCTTGTTTCCAATAAGCAATCAAGTCAGTTTGCAAGTCAGCTATACATATGCAAGTCAAAGTAAGGAAAGTACGGGGATGCTAAGTATCGTACCGGTCCTGTGATCTCATCGGGCTCTCTCCTAGCCGGCTCGAACTGCAGAGTGGCCTCCTCTCCCTGAGCGTCCCGCATAGCCAGCGTCCAAGAAAGCTGAGGAAGTCCCGTCGCCCTAGCAGACTCACTCCTCTCCCTCGGACGGGCAGTCCTACCGCCTTGTCCACGCCTCTCCTCTCCAGCAGCTCTAGCCTCAGCCTCCACAGCTCCGAGCTCGACTACCCCAAGTGGCCCCGCCAGGTACTGCTTCCGATAGACAGCGTAGTCGCGCTCAGGCCGCAAGAAGGCAATAAGTCCCGCCGGGACGGTGAAGCGCTGCAGCTCAGCCAGCGTGTACTGGTCCGTGTGTGAAGCCCGAGGGGGAAGTAGACCAGGCACGACGAACTCCGAAGCCCCAAGTGACTGCCGTGTCACCCGGTCCCCTAAGTACCACTGCCATCCGAAGATCGACTCCAACAGCACGCGGCTCGCAGCTACCTCTCTGCTCCGGGAAAGGTACTCCGGCTCAGCCTCCGCGGACCTCCAAGGGTCCCACTCCACCTGCAAGTGTTCAGCAATCAAGCAACAGGCAGTCGGTCAGCGACAGCATTAAAGCAATTCAGGGGTAACAGTAGGCAGTAGAAAGTTCGAGCTTTACCTGGGTACCCGACAGCTCGTCAAGGTACGCTCGGAAGGCCTGGAGGCTACCTCTCGCCGCCTTCTTGCCCCTATGCGGTGGCCCCCATATCAGAGCACGGGGAAGCGTCTTCAAGTCCGGGCATGTATTCTCCGGAGGGTACATCTTCAGCACCTCATAGGCCCATAGCTGCAAGTTCAAACAGTCAAAGCATCAGTGTAACAGTTACAATTCAAAGAGAAGGGAAGTTACTTGGGAAATAAGCACTTGTAAAGTTGGTTTCTTACCTCCCACACCCTCCAGTAGCCGGCGATCGCCTTCTTCCGCCGAGAGAACTCTCCCATGAAGCTGTAGCACGTCCCCAAAGCCGCACCTCCCCAATCGTACCGCGCCGCCCTACGCAAGTCAAACAGGGCTGGCAAGTAGGCCGCGTGCACCGTGGACCGCTTGTTGGGGTACAGCGAAGCCCCGAACAAGTACAACAAGTAGGCCCTCGCCATCTGCTCCTCCTCCTGCTCCGAGCTCGGAACCCTGCCCGTCAGATGCCAATGGAATTGATCATGGGCGTACGTCTCCGAGATGCCCGCCGGCTCAAAGCCCAAGAACCACCGCAGCGCCGCCGGATCCTTGTGAATCCCCGTGTCAAAAGGGATCGGATCCCCTCCTACTCTCAGACCCGTCAAAGCAGCAAAATCCGTCGGAGTCAGAGTCATCTCCCCGATCGGAAGGTGGAAGGTGTTGGAAGTATCCCACCACCTCTCAGCCAGCGCCGTGAGCAAGGCGTGGTCGCTGAGTGTAGCCGTCTGCGTGAGGATGAACGGCCTGAACCCCGCAGCATCGACCAGGGCCCTAACCCGCTCGGGCAGCCCTCTGTACAACTCAAGGGAGCTAGCAGGACCGCCGTGCCCTCTCGTGCTGCCTCTCGTCCTCTGCACATCACAAAAAGCAAATGGGCAAGAGTTCATCAGTATATTACAGCAAGCAATCGAATCAAGGAAAATCACAAGTCTAAACAATCAAGCAAGAATCAAAAGTTGCATTCAAGGGTCAATTCACGGTCTACATCCACTATGAAGTCGAAGCAAGTTGTTTCAAGAGCACGGTATTCTTTCAAAGTCGATTCTCTTTTCAAAAAAAAAAAAGGGGCAGTTCATTCAGTCGAATCAAAGACATAGCATTCTGTTAGTCGAATTCAAGTTCCAATATTAACGAGTCGAGGCAGCCTACAGTCGATTCAAGTCCGTTATCACATGGTTCTATTCAATTCTTTAGCAAGGCTACAGTCGAAGTTCAAGTTCTCTCTGGTCGAGTTTCTACCTATCAAGTCAAGCTATCAGGCATACATGCATCCCTACACTATCAGAGTTCATGCACAATCAAGCTACGTACAGATGTAGTAATAAAGAATTACGCGAAATTTGAAAGCAAGTTCAGAGAAATACCTGCGCCCAGTCCACTGACAAGTGCCACTCAGGGTCTCTCAGCACAAGCTCTGCGTCGTAGTCATCACGACGGGGGACGTAACTCTCGAACCCGGAGGGTACGAACAAGTGTGGCTCCGGAGGAGCATAGGTCCCCGCATCGAAGGCCGGCCGACCTGCAGCCCGCAACGCCTCTGCCCGCTCCACCGCCCTCTCGCGAGCCAAATCCCCCTCCTCCTGGGCCTGCTCAGCCGCCTCCATCTCCTCTACAAAGGCCTCCTCTGCAGCCTTGGCCCTCTCGGCCTCCACTCTCAGGCGCTCTTCCTCCTGAGCCTGTGCAATCTGTCTCACCCTCTCCTCCCGGGCTGACATCGCCGGCTCCACCACCGTCGGATTCTCTCTCAGCAACCGGGCTAACACCTCCTCTGTCACGAACTCCGCGAAGTCCCCGCGCGTAATGGGAATGTGCGCCGAGGACCCCGCCGCTGGTCTGAACTCTGCTGGCCCTGTGGGTCCCTCGAGGGAGCCCTCCTCCGCTGCGACATCCTTACCCCTCGCCGGATCTCTCCTCGGCGTCTCCGGCCGATCACCGCCCTCACCAACATCACCGCCGCCACTGCCGGCCCCAACTGGACCCAAGCCCGTAACAACCAGGCCTTCTACCCCACTCCGGGAGTCCAAACGACTCACTCGTGGACCCCCTGTGTCGCCTAAAGCTGGCGTACGGTCGGTCGGCTCCGCCGTACGCCACCTGTCGCCGTCGGCCACCTCCACTGCATGGCCACCACCGCCGTCTCCGATGCCCCTGTCCACTACACCGGTACTCGACGAGGCCCTCTCCGTCGTCTGATCGTCGATTTGAGGCCCTAACTCCGCGATTTCACCCTCTCCCCGGCCTTCTCCCTCTCCGTTGTCGCCATTGCCGCCACTACCGCCGCCTCCGCCTGATTCCGCCATGGATGAGCAGGATTGAGGGGTATGTGAAGGAGATTGAGAGTGAGAAGGGAAGTTCGAAGAGTTTCGAGAGTTTTTGGTAGTTTTGGACTTCAAAAAACGCTGAATGGCGGTTCTGTTCGTGTTCTGGAAGCTTATACGTCATGGGACCGAGTTGGGCCGGGTCTGGGCTCGGATCTGGGCCGGGCCAGAAAGATTTCTGGCGTACGCCAGGTTTATCCCACCGTACGCCACGTTCTATTGGGCCGTGGGCCCAAATGCCATGGATCAAGTTCTCCCTTCTCGAATAGGGTCTCAAGTGGTCCAAAGGCTTATTTGTACCCCTGTCGGGCTCATCCCCGAGCAGAATCCCGTCCAAATTCAATTCAATCAACGGCGATCCGTCCGCCCACTTCAATTCAACGGCGATCCGTCCGCCCAATCTCAAATTCAACGGCGATCCGTCCGCGCAATTTCAATTTCAATCAACGGCGATCCATCCGCCCAATCTCAAATTCAACGGCGATCCGTCCGCCCAATTTCAATTTCAATCAACGGCGATCCATCCGCCCAATCTCAAATTCAACGGCGATCCGTCCGCCCAATCTCAATCAACGGCGATCCGTCCGCCCAATTTCAATCAACGGCGATCCATCCGCCCAATGCAATCAATCAACGGCGATCCGTCCGCCCAATTTCAATTTCAATTCAACAGCAAGCAGCACTCTTTCTCAAATGATCTGTCTGGCCGAATCCACCCAATCAGGTTCTTTACAATTACATGTCTTTGTCAACCAAGCACGTTCTGTTTTGGATATCCTCGAGAGGGTGTCTAGAAAACCTTTGACGTTACTTGTACCCGATCAAACGGTGTTCCAAGTGCCGTCAAAGGGGGGCTCCTGTAGACACCCTATTCTGGACCATCCGGATCAGCACGTTTTCGGTCTTTTCGCCTATTATTATTACCCCAATGATGATAAACGGTTGGAAACTCTCCGAGGTCGATGGAAGGTCGTGAGCTTTGAGCGTTGGACCCTCTCCTTTCAAACTACTTCAAACCCCTTCAAACCTTTCAAATCCAGAGCCAAATAGGCCTCAGCAAAGCCGTACCTGGCTTACGCCACCTTTCCCTTGGCGTGCGCCAGGAATTCGCCACGTGTTGGACATCGACCGTTGACTGAGTTTGACCTGGCGCACGGTAGCTTTAGGGTGGCGTACGGAGGGTCAAGGCCGGTCAAATCATCCCTTTTCTGTCACGTGCTCGAGACTTTGTAACCAACCCAGTACAGTACAGAGCCTCCTGATCATTGCATGCTGCAGGGCCGTCCCCCTCTCTCTCCTACACACCACATCAACAAGTCACATGCATTTAATGCATGGGAGGTTCCCTCTAACTCAACCCAACCTCCCTAACCCCAGCTGATCCCCTGATCCCAGCCTCTCTCTCCACCATAAATACCCCCCTTGCATTCATTTGCAAGGGGTTAACCACATCAAGACTCTCTAAGTTCACTCCCTCTCTTGTTCTTACTTTCCCATTGCAATAGCAAGAGCAAGAGACAAGTCTCACTCACTCCCCTCCACTGATCAACCACTACACAGCCTCCATCTTCAACACTCAAAGCTCACTCCCTTTCTTCCATCTCTTGCACCAAAGGTATACCACCTTTGCACCGCTTTCTGTTTTCAGCCCCTGAGGGGAACCAGAAGGGTTCTGGCTAGTAACTGATACTAGTCCAGGCCCCTCTCTGGCAAAATAAATCAGTCGTAGTAGACTATCCATGGCGCACGCCAGCTATTTCATGCCGTACGCCATCTCTGGCTGTATGAGCACAGTTGACGTGGGGATCATGGAGGGCCTATTTATTGCTCTTTTCCTTCATGTTATCACCTTCCAGCATGCTAAATAATCAGTTTACCGCTTTCTGAATCTTAGAACTGTGTAAATATAGTCTTCAATATCTGTGTCTTTTCCCGATTTTAAGGCCTCTGGGTTACTTCTGGTCATGATCCAGAGCCCAGATGATGTAAAGCCAAGCACTGACCAACGAGCAAACCCGGCGTACGGCCCCCATGGGGTGGCGTACGGCATGTTTGACATAATGCAGTGCGTGGCCCTTACATCATGGGTCAATCTTGGCTTCTTTTTTTTTTTTCCCCACTCTATTTATGGGGTTTGCTATGCCTTTTTCTTGGCTCTTAGCCTTTCATCTCGTCTGTCTGCCTGTAATATGTATTTAATTCATATCCTGAACTGCGTGGTTTGTCCTGGGTGTGCGCTGGTCCCTTTCCAGAGCCCAGAGGATTGAGAATAGGAGCCGTGAGGAATCAGATAGGTAGTGTACGCCAGCCCAGAGGTGGCGTGCGCAGGGTCTACTGGCGTGTAGTGGTTCTGCCATTGTGTGCCAGCATGTCATCTGCTCACGTGCCCGACGAGCAGCGTACACCACCTCATTGAGCTCTTTTACAGTGCTTGTTCTCAATCTATGTTCTTACATTTTAATTCGATACAAACGAGCAAATTATCATCCATAAACATTTTGTCATAACAAACTGCAAACTGTTACAGTATTAATCCCCATTAAACTGTTCCTCCGCCCTAACTGGCTAAAAAATGATCTAATGAGAGAAAAATGCAAATGTTTTACAAAATGCCCGAGTAGAGACCGATCTCCGGATTGGGCGAGAGGGGGTTCCATAAAACCCTTCCCCTCTCGTAATCTGGCTCCCGAACCTCAGATATCGAAGGTGACGACGGACCAGTCTACGCCTTTTTCAAATCAAATCAAACCTCTTTTCAAATCAAATCAAAAACGTAGCAAGCGTTCTCGAGTTCGGTTCCTTGGGTGCCTCACCGCAAAAAACCCGAGTGGCGACTCTGAATCGAGGCGTTTCGCCGCGCTGTATTTTCCAAAGAGGGCCGCAAACCAAAATCGTGCGATTTTCGGGGGCGCGTGCCCACAGTATGATGAGACAATACAACACCCACATGTGGTGCAACCTTAACTTTGGCCCCAACATAGGTGCGGTCAGGGCCGGCCCCGGGGCAAGCCCTGCAAGCCTTCGGGCTTGGGTAACCCCCCGGGCTAGGGCAACCAAAAATAAAAATTCGATGTTACGTAACATATATTAAAACTTTGACGAAGAAATAGTGCTTCGCCAAAACCTAACCGTTGAAATAGGTTGATTTACCCCGAGCGTAGGGCTAGATCATTGTCAGCATAAATACCGAAAAGTCTGGGATCATACCCACAGAGATAATTTTTTATAGCTTGCCAGGATTTTAGATGTAAGGGTTTGCGACGTTTAGATGGCCAACTTTTAGTTTTGCTTTGAATGGTGATAGAGACTCTTATGAAAAGACTAGAAAATTAGGTTTTAACTAGATTAACAAGCGGCAAGGTGTTAGAGTAGTCAAACGCCTGTAACTTAAGTCATCTAACCATTCTCAACGAAAACTTGGTTGAATCGCACGGCATAGGCTATCAACCAGCCGAAGATTTAGTTATGAAACCAATAAAGACTAGAAGTGTAGTATGGAAAACAAGTGAACTCTTTTATTCTCTTGGCAAACACAAACCGAGACATCGCTCCGAAACCATGTGAGCAAGCACATAATCACCAGAGATTAACATTGACAAGTTTTGTTATATAAAAGGCAAATCCTTCTCATTTTTCATACCGAACCTCAAGTCATGAGTTGAGAATGGCAAGATAAACATAAGTCACATGGCGTTACCCCGACGCCAAGCCTAATCGACTACTCACATGTAATGAAAGAACAAAACATGCTAGAAGAATGAGCCATAAGATTTAACCGATAAACTTGAAAATAAACTTGATATTGTAAAATATCCAACTCATACAAACAACTTTAATACTTGAGAATTTAACAGAACGAAAATACTTTGAAGTGTTCTTGGAGGAAAATTGCTAGGAAGACTTGAAAGCCATTAATGGAACTCTAGGAATTAAAAGACTTAAAGTTAGTAATGTGCTAGATACAAACAAAGTAAAGGAGAGCCCCTATTTATACACAAAATGGTTTCTCTCTCTACAAAAGTCAGAAAATATCCCAAAAAGTTACCTATTAAAAGAAACTTTCCATAAGTGGAAAGTCTGAAAAAGTAAGAAAAATATCTGCTCGGGCCAAGTGTTATCGATAACTACACTCTGATGGTCCCCCATAACGAAGAGTTATCGATAACACTGAAAATACGTTATCGCTCCCCTTGTCTCTGGACAAATTCTGGACCAAGATAGTGCAAAGGTATCGATTACATTCACTGGGTATCGATAACATTCTGGTCTGGAAGGCTGATGGAACAGAGTTGGAGAAACGTTATCGATAACACTAGAAATTGTTAAAGAAACCTTTTGCAGAATTGCAGATCCAACCTGTTGGATTGCTTTAACCTCCTCACCACCTCCCAGCTTCATCCAAAACTTCATCTCATGGCTGCTAGGACTTGGTGGTAATACGCTCCATGGCCTTGAGTGCTTGGAACCCCTCGAGGGTGATTCTCGATGCGTTCAGCTTGCTTGCTACGCTTTAGCGCGATTCTTGCCAATTAGACCACCAAAAGACTTTTAATGCTCCTCATGATGCCATCAAGGCCCGGTGACAATGAAATTAGTACCGGCGGGCACTTAAAAACTTGGTTACATCCCGAAACGTCCCTTGGCATGCAAAACCGCCTTATTCGCATGTTTTACCTGAAAAGCTCGACAAAACACCTTACGTGCAATATTTGACTTTAGCGATCAAATACACATAGAAACATCACAATTCGAAGGATTTGAGCACCCAATATTGTGCAATCTTGAGTGCTTATCAAATATCATAAAGGACACTTGGTGCAGCTGGCCAACGGCATGATTTTAAGAACTTAATCGCGCAGGTTCGAGTGTTGTGTGAAGAGTGTTTAGTTTTTGATTTTTTTTAGGATACGTAGGGTTATTTGCAAAAAGAATGCTTTTGGTTTGTTGGTACTTGGTACATCACATGTCAGGAACCTATTCAACTCGCAACTCTTGTGCGCAACATTGGAATTTTTTTTTATTTTATCTTCTCACTGAAACTAAGGCTCTATTTGAAACCTAGAGAAAGAATATAAACACCTAAGAAGGAAATTAGAGAAAACTTGGAAGAAAGTTAAATAAAGATTGGAAAGTTTCTCAACTTTTTTTTAAGAACCAAACAAGGGAAGGAAAATTTTAAATTTTTCATTTTTCTTTTTTTTAACTTCTTTCTACTAGTCCACACCGAGTCTAAGACTATAGTAACAACTTTATGTTTGTCGCTAAATTTCTTTAGCTACACTTTTGCAATGATATTTTTTTGACAATAATTTTGGTAATTGATTTTAGCACTCCACGTTTTGATAACCACACTCCAATATTTATCATTTAGTGTTCAAATATTAGAGTGTGGTTATCAATATTTGGAGTGCCAAAATCAATTGCTATAATTTTCTGTCACTAATATAGTTTAGCAACAATTTTTGCACGTCAATATAGGTGAATTTTCTAGTAGTGCGATAAGAAGATGTTTCTTTCTTTCTTTTTTTAAAATTGGATTGTACTAATCATAAAGCATTGTAATGACAAGAATCGAGTGAGGTTTCAAAATTAAAATTCCAAATCTTTTAATAGAAAGTCAAGCAACGGAAATATTCAATGGCAAAATCACTAGTGGAACCTATATATGTTATGCAAGAAAACAAAATTTTCAACTTTGAATTTTTGATGTAATTCAAGCTAAAAGCACAGTATAATGCGCGTTAGCGCAAAACACAACCGGAACATCAAACTATTCTATGCATTGCTGCTTATGCTCTTTCCGCTCTTAGTTCTTAACAGAGGGCTCAACATAGATAAACAAGACTCGAGAGACCTCTTTTCCCTTGCGAAGTGAATAGAAAGAAAAGATTACTTTTTGAATTTTTTTTTTTTTTTACTTAAAATTAAGTGGGCAACCAAACTTGAGGTCCGGCTTAGGCAACCCAAATGTTGGGGCCGGCACTGGATGCTGTGGGATCATCTACAGAAAGATAGTGGTGTAATGTGATAGGGCAATACTCCCTAGCGAAAGTGAGAGGATATCATACCTGCACTTCCATTTCCCATAGCAAAATAAATAAATAAACTTGTAACAATTTGTTTTCTGAGAAAAAAAGACAGTGAAAAACTGATAGGGAGGTGGGAACATGCAAGAAAACGACAGGTCAATGCATGGTTGAGGAACTGAATGAATCAAATCGGGCAGAACCATCGATAACTACTCTGTGAAAAAAGAGAAAACAAA
>BPLS01012702.1:0-12812 GCA_019656275.1 Rhododendron kiyosumense | reverse complement strand
TGTCACGCCCTCGATTTTCAACTAAATATTAATATATTTTCTATAAACAAAAGTCTTTCTCTCAACTATATTTACCCTTAAATGTCATGTGAATCCAAAAAGCAAATCAAGTCGCTTCTTCTTCTCTCTAATTTTTTTTTTTTTTTACATAAAGTCTCCCAAACATCTTCCATTAAAAGAGATTCACAATAATCAAAGAGATGAGTTTATACATAGCTTTACAGATGATCTAGTCAAATGGTACAACCCTCAATTGCGAGTAAAGTACATAACATGAATTAAACTAAATGATAAACACTTTCTTAACGATACCAATGAAGCTCTCACGAGACGTCGCAATGTGCACTCCATGCAATCCAAGCTAAGTGTCATGATGAGTACCTGAAAGGATAGGGTGAGCTACACTAGCTCGTAGAGATATCCATACCTAAATTATATGCAGAAGTGAAGATAGATCCCAAGGAAAAACATTTTCTAAAAGCATATTTGTTTTGTCAAAATATGAAACTCAAAATACCTTACCCACGCTAGAAAATATTTAACTTCATTTCTCAAACACTGACACTTTCACCCACACATACCAATATTCTTAAAAATCTCAGTTTACCGTTAGGGCGTTACCCAAATCAATCCCTGCTCTTTCATTTCCATTTCAAAGACCCAAAGATTAATCTAAGTTCTTTAATGAAAACCCTCATTTTTCTTGTCTCACATAACTAGCCAACCTCTCACCAAAATATACACACTACGCCTGTAGAGTCAGAATATGAAATAACAATGACACATTGAACAGTACCACACCTCGACAATAAGGAGACTCACCCATAAACCCCAAATCAAATTCCAAATCCCAAGTTAACTTCAAGCCAAAAACCCTTCACCTTAAGATTTCCTTTACAAGTCTAACGTGCAAATAACCTATATGTTAACTCTCACAATGCATCGCACTACAACGTACCAAATATACACTCACACAAAATAAGTTGCCCACCGCATATCTTAAGAACAAGCCACAATGACTTGGAGTTCTAAAAGAAGAAATATACAACACGTATTGACATATTAGATGATCCAAGGTGGCAACTCAAGTTCAAGTTCTATGTTTCTCATACGCATATTCCACTTTGTCTCAAATTCACATCATCGATTTTCAAAAAAACCAATTTCCCTTTCTTTCCTTTTTCTTTTTGAAAACATCAATAACCCAGCCATTAGAAACATACCACCAACGCAGAACCATAATTTGCCTTCAGATTGGAATTTGCAAAATGCCATACACATTAAAACTTAACATCTTGATGCAGAAGGATTCATAGCATAACGTAACAAAAAGACAACAAATTCCCAATCTCTCATGTCATGTGATTAATCTCATTCATTCACTTTCTGTGCATCAAATCTTATAAGCATGTTTCTGGGCATAGGGACCCCGTTCACCCACTAGTCACCAACTAGTCACCAACACTACCACATCATTCACATAATTAATTCAACACAACCAGCATCGCCCTTAGAGTCACCGCGGCTTTCCCCGGGTCTTTTCCCTAAGTCGATCCGGAAAAGAGTCACCATGGCTTTACCCAGGTCTATTCTCAAATCCGCAAAGCAGTAGGTCACCACGGCTTTACCCGGGTCTATTCCCACTTTCACAAAGTAACAGGGTCACCACGGCTTTACCCGGGTCTATTCCCGCATTCACAAGGCACTTGGGTCACCACGGCTTGACCCGGGTCTATTCCCACTTTCACAAAGTAACAGGGTCACCACGGCTTTACCCGGGTCTATTCCCATAATCAATATACACCGATGATGTAAACTTGCCGATACGACTTCATAACGTCGTCTAATATACTAAAACCATTCAGCGGGCAACACCCACATACCAAAATACACATACTAAACCAACCCATGGATACAATACATAAAGAGGAAAAACTGTTTATTTTTCTCTAAGTATCAAACAACATCAATGTCAATACACCAACAATGCATATCCCTTTAATCCGACATCTAGTCACCTAGATCAATCCATCGTATCCCCACATGTCAAATTGGCGAAGTTAATCATTTACATTAGCCAATATCCAGTTAAACAACATGAATTCAAGAACGAAACTTAAACCATTGAAAAGTATACTTCTTTTTCTTTGATCCATAGGTCATACATCAAACACGAAATTCGGGTAGCCTTATTACGGCCATGCAAGTATAGCTCAACGTAACAATGAAACTGGTGCAAAGGCAGAATTTGGGTCAACTTTGGAAGCAAATCTGTTATTGCTCGGACCTACCCATGATGCATGGGATGTATCGTTGGAAAGCTCTATGTGTCTAGTTTCTAACAAAACAAACGGTGTGTCGTTTCGAGTCCCGAGCTAGGAGTTATGTCCATTTTACCAAAGTCCGCCGGTGCTGTCAGATTCTACGCGGGAATAAGTAAAATTGATTGAAAATTCATAACTCTTTCATCTTAAACCCAAAAATATTGAAACCAATACCAAAAGTTGCACCACTACAAGCCCTACACTCAGTAAAAATTCCGGATTCAAAAACGAGAGGAGGTTAACCCAACAATCAAAAGAAAAACCGATTCGCAATCATTTTCGCACCAGTCAACCAACCCTACTTTAGAAATTCACCAAAAATTGTATACTTAACCAAATTACTTGGTTCCAACGCCAATCTCTTCTTAACTTAAATATACAGCTCCTGTAAAAGACCCAAAGCCACCCAAAATGTTCATCATGCCCAGAAAATTAAAAGAAGACAGCCACGCACAGATTCGCGCATCCAGGAAACAGCCGGTATTCAAAAATCCGTAACTAATTATGTGATTATCCGTTTTTCATGATCTTGGTACCGAAATCTTCGTATTGAAACGTACTTTAACTGTTATGAAGACACCAAAAATTGATTCCCAGCAGAAGGGCCCCAAAACGACGGATTAGCAGAACCCACGAAATTTTCAGCATACAAGGTTTATTCAAGACTCAAAATAGATGATCAAACTTGATTCTTGTACATCCAACTAACACTTAAACATGTAAAGAAGGTAGGAGATCCCTACCTCAAGTATCAAGACCAAGCTTTGAGCTCAAACCAAACCCTAGCCTCCAAATCCGAAATATGCCTCCACCGAGCTCTTCCCACGCGATCCGAGGGCCGAGGATGATGAGATGTGCGTGGGTTTCCAAGGATTAATGGTGGAGTAGCAAGCATTTGGTTGAGGGAGTGAGAGGGAGAAGACCGAGGGAGAGGGTGAGGAGCGAGAGAGAGGTTACGCTGAAAAAAAAAAAGAGAAGGGGAAAGTGAAGTGTTCTCCTGGTGTGTATTGATACATATAGCCCTAATGCACTAACACCCCTCTATTTCACAAGCATCACGTTATAACCCCCAACTCATACACCCTCACACATTAGCAACATTTTGTTCAAAACATAAATTCATATTTATTTATTTTTTTGACCAATTGCATTATAAATACCAAAAATTAAATGACGAAATTACGAGTCTCTACATTCTAACCTCCTTAAAAAAAATTTCGTCCTCGAAATTCATAACCAAGTCAACAAGTCGTGAAACAACTAAATCATATAACACAACCGTCATAACAAATAGCACAATATCAGGGAAGGTTCAATAAGTTAACCACCATGAAATCTAGATTCAAGAAACCTACACCGATCACAATAAAATCAAGTCCGAATACTTCCCTCCATTTCATCTCTCGTTATCCACATATAGATTCCTCTTTTCCTTTTCTTTGTAACTCAAAATCCTTACACCAGAATAACCCCATCATGTTCTACATATCCGAGCGTTCCTTTCAAGACCTAACCTTTCATTTCAACATTTTCGTGACTCCGTCAGTGTAGAATCAACATGAGACTAACATCAATCACAGGTTCACACTAGAGTTCTAGTTAATCAAACAATATCACCAAATCATACTCTAACATCACTTAATTTCAGAGACACATGTACCAACTTAATCTCATGAGAGTAATAGAAAGCGTTTCAATTCAAAAAGAGTTTAACCATTTTACTCAATTGCCCTCAATTCTTAATAAGGTACAAGGACACGTACTTACAGAAGGCAAAACAAACTGAGCTACTTGGACATGCATACCCTTCACAACAGAATAATGCCATGTTTAAAAGCATAAAATCGACAAAGAGATACAAATCTTTAACTACAGCATCACATGATCTATCCTTATCCAGTTCTCTAGCAGCAACAAAATTTCCCCCTTTTTTTTTTTAAGAACTTCTACTCTAGATATTCAATTCCGAAGTCACGGTGGCCAGCCGTTCTTCAAGCTGAATATCCGGAAGTAGATCCTCCAATTTTTTTTTTTTTTTTTTTTTTTTTTTTAGCAAATAAAATTGATAACTAACCACAGGCTTATACCATTCATAGGGAAACACCAAAAGTACTTCAAACCTTTTAAGTTTTCTTCGTCAACCAAACTTCATGAACCTATATACAAAATGGCTAAAACAGCGTAACTCCAAGACCCAAATTAACTCCACAATTCTCGCCTTACATTTCTTGTAATGATTTGTCTATGACTCACCAGGTCTATCACATAAATGACCGATTAATCCAACACTTCACATTCCATTTGTATTTCATCTAACGAAAAAAAATCATGCTCAGTCATCAACCCCACAAGATTTCACAAACTCATATCCAAATCAAATGCTATATCATTATTACAACCCAAACCAATCCCATAGCTAAGCCCACAATTCTAGAGCGCGCAGCATACAAAAGATGCAGACATATAACCTTCAAGCAGGAAAGATCACATAAGCATATATTCCACATAGCACAAAGTACATGAGCATGTAGTCGGCAGACAAGTGATCACCTAAACACTTCAGTCGCATAAACCACACACTGGTCAAATACTGAACACAGCATAAAATATAGATCAGGTTCTCTTATTCCCCATACAAGGGTCAACATGATTACGCCAATCACGTAAAGATAAATGCAACAATCACTTTGGTAATGAACGTCATACACCCCTACACACCTAAATGGTGTCTTAAATGCAAACGCTAGACCCATGAGACCTAGTGTCTCCCCACGGTCTCAAAGTTTTCTGACCTAAATGCTCTGATACCAAGTTGTCACGCCCTCGATTTTCAACTAAATATTAATATATTTTCTATAAACAAAAGTCTTTCTCTCAACTATATTTACCCTTAAATGTCATGTGAATCCAAAAAGCAAATCAAGTCGCTTCTTCTTCTCTCTAATTTTTTTTTTTTTTTACATAAAGTCTCCCAAACATCTTCCATTAAAAGAGATTCACAATAATCAAAGAGATGAGTTTATACATAGCTTTACAGATGATCTAGTCAAATGGTACAACCCTCAATTGCGAGTAAAGTACATAACATGAATTAAACTAAATGATAAACACTTTCTTAACGATACCAATGAAGCTCTCACGAGACGTCGCAATGTGCACTCCATGCAATCCAAGCTAAGTGTCATGATGAGTACCTGAAAGGATAGGGTGAGCTACACTAGCTCGTAGAGATATCCATACCTAAATTATATGCAGAAGTGAAGATAGATCCCAAGGAAAAACATTTTCTAAAAGCATATTTGTTTTGTCAAAATATGAAACTCAAAATACCTTACCCACGCTAGAAAATATTTAACTTCATTTCTCAAACACTGACACTTTCACCCACACATACCAATATTCTTAAAAATCTCAGTTTACCGTTAGGGCGTTACCCAAATCAATCCCTGCTCTTTCATTTCCATTTCAAAGACCCAAAGATTAATCTAAGTTCTTTAATGAAAACCCTCATTTTTCTTGTCTCACATAACTAGCCAACCTCTCACCAAAATATACACACTACGCCTGTAGAGTCAGAATATGAAATAACAATGACACATCGAACAGTACCACACCTCGACAATAAGGAGACTCACCCATAAACCCCAAATCAAATTCCAAATCCCAAGTTAACTTCAAGCCAAAAACCCTTCACCTTAAGATTTCCTTTACAAGTCTAACGTGCAAATAACCTATATGTTAACTCTCACAATGCATCGCACTACAACGTACCAAATATACACTCACACAAAATAAGTTGCCCACCGCATATCTTAAGAACAAGCCACAATGACTTGGAGTTCTAAAAGAAGAAATATACAACACGTATTGACATATTAGATGATCCAAGGTGGCAACTCAAGTTCAAGTTCTATGTTTCTCATACGCATATTCCACTTTGTCTCAAATTCACATCATCGATTTTCAAAAAAACCAATTTCCCTTTCTTTCCTTTTTCTTTTTGAAAACATCAATAACCCAGCCATTAGAAACATACCACCAACGCAGAACCATAATTTGCCTTCAGATTGGAATTTGCAAAATGCCATACACATTAAAACTTAACATCTTGATGCAGAAGGATTCATAGCATAACGTAACAAAAAGACAACAAATTCCCAATCTCTCATGTCATGTGATTAATCTCATTCATTCACTTTCTGTGCATCAAATCTTATAAGCATGTTTCTGGGCATAGGGACCCCGTTCACCCACTAGTCACCAACTAGTCACCAACACTACCACATCATTCACATAATTAATTCAACACAACCAGCATCGCCCTTAGAGTCACCGCGGCTTTCCCCGGGTCTTTTCCCTAAGTCGATCCGGAAAAGAGTCACCATGGCTTTACCCAGGTCTATTCTCAAATCCGCAAAGCAGTAGGTCACCACGGCTTTACCCGGGTCTATTCCCACTTTCACAAAGTAACAGGGTCACCACGGCTTTACCCGGGTCTATTCCCGCATTCACAAGGCACTTGGGTCACCACGGCTTGACCCGGGTCTATTCCCACTTTCACAAAGTAACAGGGTCACCACGGCTTTACCCGGGTCTATTCCCATAATCAATATACACCGATGATGTAAACTTGCCGATACGACTTCATAACGTCGTCTAATATACTAAAACCATTCAGCGGGCAACACCCACATACCAAAATACACATACTAAACCAACCCATGGATACAATACATAAAGAGGAAAAACTGTTTATTTTTCTCTAAGTATCAAACAACATCAATGTCAATACACCAACAATGCATATCCCTTTAATCCGACATCTAGTCACCTAGATCAATCCATCGTATCCCCACATGTCAAATTGGCGAAGTTAATCATTTACATTAGCCAATATCCAGTTAAACAACATGAATTCAAGAACGAAACTTAAACCATTGAAAAGTATACTTCTTTTTCTTTGATCCATAGGTCATACATCAAACACGAAATTCGGGTAGCCTTATTACGGCCATGCAAGTATAGCTCAACGTAACAATGAAACTGGTGCAAAGGCAGAATTTGGGTCAACTTTGGAAGCAAATCTGTTATTGCTCGGACCTACCCATGATGCATGGGATGTATCGTTGGAAAGCTCTATGTGTCTAGTTTCTAACAAAACAAACGGTGTGTCGTTTCGAGTCCCGAGCTAGGAGTTATGTCCATTTTACCAAAGTCCGCCGGTGCTGTCAGATTCTACGCGGGAATAAGTAAAATTGATTGAAAATTCATAACTCTTTCATCTTAAACCCAAAAATATTGAAACCAATACCAAAAGTTGCACCACTACAAGCCCTACACTCAGTAAAAATTCCGGATTCAAAAACGAGAGGAGGTTAACCCAACAATCAAAAGAAAAACCGATTCGCAATCATTTTCGCACCAGTCAACCAACCCTACTTTAGAAATTCACCAAAAATTGTATACTTAACCAAATTACTTGGTTCCAACGCCAATCTCTTCTTAACTTAAATATACAGCTCCTGTAAAAGACCCAAAGCCACCCAAAATGTTCATCATGCCCAGAAAATTAAAAGAAGACAGCCACGCACAGATTCGCGCATCCAGGAAACAGCCGGTATTCAAAAATCCGTAACTAATTATGTGATTATCCGTTTTTCATGATCTTGGTACCGAAATCTTCGTATTGAAACGTACTTTAACTGTTATGAAGACACCAAAAATTGATTCCCAGCAGAAGGGCCCCAAAACGACGGATTAGCAGAACCCACGAAATTTTCAGCATACAAGGTTTATTCAAGACTCAAAATAGATGATCAAACTTGATTCTTGTACATCCAACTAACACTTAAACATGTAAAGAAGGTAGGAGATCCCTACCTCAAGTATCAAGACCAAGCTTTGAGCTCAAACCAAACCCTAGCCTCCAAATCCGAAATATGCCTCCACCGAGCTCTTCCCACGCGATCCGAGGGCCGAGGATGATGAGATGTGCGTGGGTTTCCAAGGATTAATGGTGGAGTAGCAAGCATTTGGTTGAGGGAGTGAGAGGGAGAAGACCGAGGGAGAGGGTGAGGAGCGAGAGAGAGGTTACGCTGAAAAAAAAAAAGAGAAGGGGAAAGTGAAGTGTTCTCCTGGTGTGTATTGATACATATAGCCCTAATGCACTAACACCCCTCTATTTCACAAGCATCACGTTATAACCCCCAACTCATACACCCTCACACATTAGCAACATTTTGTTCAAAACATAAATTCATATTTATTTATTTTTTTGACCAATTGCATTATAAATACCAAAAATTAAATGACGAAATTACGAGTCTCTACATTGACAATGGGCGCATTACTTACTGAGCAAAGCTGCATATTGAATCTCTCTAAAACTCGGTTAATATAACCCTTCTGAGACAGTCCTAGCAGTCCTCGAGATCGATTTCTAAAGATCTCTATGCCAATAACATAAGCTGCCTCACCCATATCAACCATTTTAAAGTTCTTCGAGAGATATCCCTTAGTTTCATGTACTAAACCAAGGTCATTACTGGCTATCAAAATATCATCCACATATAGCACCAAAATGATAAACTTACTCCCACTGACCTTCAGATATATACACTGATCAACAGCATTTTCTTTGAATCCGAAGGAGGTAATGGTATCATTAAACCTTAAATACCATTGCCTGGAAGCTTGTTTAAGGCCATATATGGATCTCTTTAATTTGCATGCCAAATACTCTTTCCCTTTTATTACGAATCCTTCAGGTTGCTCCATGTAAATATCCTCATCCAAACTACCATTCAGAAAAGCGGTTTTCACATCCATCTGATGCAGCTCCAAGTCATAATGAGCTACTAGGGCCAAGATGATTCTAAGTGAGTCCTTCTTTGACACAGGAGAGAAGGTCTCCTTATAGTCAACGCCTTCTTTCTGAGTGAAACCCTTGGCCACAAGTCTGGCTTTAAATCGTTCGATATTGCCTTTTGCGTCGCGCTTGGTCTTAAAGACCCACTTACAGCCGACTTTCTTACAATTAGTAGGCAATTCAACGAGATCCCAAACTTTATTCTGGTCCATTGATTTCAACTCATCATTCATAGCGTCAACCCATTTATTAGAATCATCACTATTCATGGCTTGTGAAAACGAAACCGGGTCATTCTTAATCCCAATGTCGAAATCCGATTCTTGTAGATACACCACATAATCATCTGAAATGGCAGACTTTCTTTCCCTCTGAGATCTTCTCAGAACTGCCGGTTGTGGTGGTTCTACAATATTTTCAATGGCGGTATCCTCATGAAGTGGAGAATCATTACCTATATGTTGTTCAGTCTCCTCAACGGGTTGAGGAATAACAACTTCTCGATGAGGAAGAATTGTTGGGATATCAACTCTTTCTTCATCGAAATTAACCTTTCTTGATTTCTCACTCCCACTATTTTCTCCATTCTCTAGGAATTTCGCATTTCCAGTCTCAACTATTCTCGTACTATGGTTAGGACAGTAAAATTTGTACCCCTTAGACTTTTCTGGATAACCAATAAAATATCCAGAAATTGTTCGAGAATCTAACTTTTTCTCTTGTGGATTATATATTCTAGCTTCCGCTGGACAATCCCAAATATGTAAATGTCTTAAACTGGGTTTCCTACCAGTCCACAGCTCAAAAGGAGTAGTTGGAACCCCCTTACAAGGAACCCTATTTAAGAGATACATAGCGGTCTTTAACGCTTCACTCCACAAGGAAACAGGTACATTTGAAAAACTCATCATGCTTCTAACCATATCCATAAGTGTACGATTACGCCTCTCAGCAACACCGTTCTGCTGTGGCGTACCAGGCATTGTGTATTGAGCACGAATGCCTTGCTTTTCTAACAGTTTGGCAAATGGGCCAGGATTTTGGCCTGACTCATCATATTTTCCATAAAACTCACCACCTCTATCCGACCTCACTATTTTGACCTTTCTATCTAATTGTCTCTCGACCTCAGTAATGTACACCTCAAGGATGTCAACGGCTTGAGACTTTTCATGAATTAGATATACGTAACCATAACGTGAGAAGTCGTCTATAAAGGTGATAAAGTATTTTTGTCCAGTAAAACATGGAATAGGACTTTCGCAAATATCAGTGTGGATTATCTCAAGAAGTGCATTGCTTCTAGTGGCACCTTTCTTTGTGTGTTTGGTTTGCTTTCCCTTAATGCAATCCACACAAATTTCAAAATCAGTGAAATTTAGGTCTTTTAAAATCCCATTCTTCACCAATCTGTCAATTCTATCCTTGGAGATATGCCCCAATCGTCTATGCCACAAGGTAAATGATTTTTCATCAATTCGACCACGTTTTAAACCAACATCCGAATGCAAGGTCACTAATGATTGTGCAAACTCATGATTCAAGGCAATTTTATATAAACCATCATATAAATCACCAGAACCAACCATTATTGAATTAAACATTAATTTGAGTTTTCGACAACCAAATGAAACTGAATATCCAGAACAATCTAATCTAGATAAAGAAACCAAATTCCTAGAAATAGAGGGAACATAAAAGGTGTCTTCAAGATCTATCTGATGATCCGTCTCTAAAACCAAGCGATAGGTACCATCAGCTATCACTTCAGCTTTGAGACGGTTCCCCATAAAGACAAATCTCTCACTTTCCTCCGGTTTCCGGGTTGAAAGGTATCCCTGCAAGGAATTCGTAATGTGAGTCGTAGCACCAGAATCAATCCACCAAGTATTAGAAGGAACTTCAACAAGATTTGATTCGTAGCATACAAAAGAAAGATTATTACCCTTCTTTTCGAACCAAGCCTTACGCTTGTTGCAGTCCTTCTTCACATGTCCCTTCTTGCCACAAAAGTGACACTTGACAGTGAAACCATTATTTCCATGAGCCTGGCCACTTTCCCCAGGTCCACTAGCTTTCTTTGGTGGATACTTCTTTGCTTTACCCTTTTTCTTCATAGCAACTTGAGTCACTGCCAATGCAGTGTGACGCCCTTCCCCTCTCAATCTCACTTCCTCCTGAACACACATGTTGGTTAGCTCATTCAAACTCCACTTGTCTTTATTGGTGTTATAGTGAATTTTGAATGGGCCAAACTGTGCTGGAAGTGAGTTGAGTATAAACTGAACAAGGAAGGACTCATCCACTTTCATTCCCAAGGTTGCAAGCTTTGCAGCTTTGTCAGACATATTCAAGATGTGCTCTTGAACTCCACGACTACCATCATATTTCATGGTGGTTAATTCAGCCATAATTGTGCCAGCGAGTGACTTATCAGCAGATTTAAAACGATCTTCCACTGCCTTTAAGTATTCTAGTGCATTAGAATTCTGTGGTAGGGAGGTTTTGATGTTATTCGCAATGGTCATCTTCATGAACATTAAACTGAGCCTGTTCGACCTTTCCCATGAATTGAAATTGTACACTTGTTCCTCGGAACTCTCATCATTAATGTCCGCAGGTTTTTCAACAAGTAATGCCATATCAAGGTCCAATACACCCAGTGTGAACTGAATATGCTCAGACCATTCCGAAAAATTTGGTCCAGTGAGGGTTGGAACATTGGATGCATGAGAGTGCAGTGAAACAGGAACTGTAACTGAAATAAAATAGGACAATACTTAATAAAAGCTTTGAAAATTATAAACATTTATAATGATGAACTACTGACATCACCTAGGTCCTCCTTTGGGCGAAACCTAAGCATACTGATTAGCACCCGGAAATGTAATGAAAGGGTGCGCTAGTGTCTAGGTTTTGTTCAATTTATTTGTTAATTAGTCGTTTTTGATTGTGTTTGCTCGTAGAGTTTGTTTGGGCCGTTTTGTAGGAGAAGTGCCAAATAAGGAGCTTTTGTGGCCTGAGAATGACCCGATGGCCAAGGTGCAGCCAAAGCAAGTAGCAAGGCCAAGGCAAGACAAGGGAATGGCCAAGGCAACTCAAGGCGTGGCCAAGGCGGGAAGAATTCAAGGTTCAGAACTGATAAGGGCTCGCTACCGATTGGAAGGAATTGATCCAATCGGTACCGAGCTGCTTAGCGCCAGCCTTAACTGCTTCGGTATTGATCGAACATAATTGATCCAATCGGTACCGAGCTGCTTAGCGCCAGCCTTAACTGCTTCGGTATTGATCGAACTAAATTGATCCAATCGGTACCGAGAGCTTATCTCATTGTGTAAGGGTGCTTCAATCGGTACCGAAGGGCTTAGGAGAGCAGATTCCGAGGGAGGGATAAAAGAAATGACGCAAGGAGATCCAAGAAAGGAGTAGCACGTTTTTGGAATATTTTCTAGATCTAGTTTAGGTTCATTTTTGCTTTTTACATTGTTCTTGAATGTTCTTGTTTTTCAACCTTTGAATATTTAATTTTCTGCCTTAATTAGTTAGTTTTTGATAATTTCGCCTTTATTAAAATTGTTGCTCTAGTCCCGATCTATCTTAATCTCTAGTTTAATTCTAGT
>BPLS01012688.1:10574-27425 GCA_019656275.1 Rhododendron kiyosumense | reverse complement strand
GGAAAAAGATTTGATTGTTTGATCTCCTAAAATTATGCAAACTAAATTAATTTAAAGCAATTAAAGAGTAAAGAGAGTTTATAAGGAAAAAGACCGAGGGTTTCAAATCCACCTTATCCCTCATAATAAAATTTATGTAATTGTAAGGCTATCTATTCTAATCAAACCAGATACCGTAGGGGTCACGGGCCCACAGGGTGTTACCTTAAGATAATCGCGAATCATCAAATGGCATAGGATATAGTCGCCTAGCATGAACCGTCTTACTAGTACAATCCGTCTCTATGACACGAACCGTCTAATAGCACGGCGTGTTTTACGGAGCATAGCTCATCACATCCAATTATCACGAACTAGTAAAATCGTTATATGAAGTGCTTGCAATCCAAACCTCCGGGGGAGCTAGCGGGGCCACTCCAGTCACGGCCCTCCACGTACTTCAGGATACTCACCCGTTGGAGAATCGAACCCCAGACCTTGAGGAGTACTTCCAAAGCTTGTGTATCCGCCCGAACTGCAAAGGCAGGTCATTAGCAGGGTATTGTGGTCTTTTTCTTAACGTAGTTAGTTACGCAATTGAGATTGGTTAAGGAGGCTAGAAGCTGGTGGAATCAAGATTGGCTGAAAGCTAATCTGAGTATAAAACGGGGTTTTCTCTGATTGTACCAGGAAAACAGTTCCAAAATTGGGGAAATAAAATGGGTTAAATACCGGGACACCCCTCGAACTATTCCTGTTTGTCTCGTTCACCCCCTAATAGAATTTTTCCTATGGCTAGACCCTTCATTAAAGTTTTTTTTGTCTCGTACACCCCTTCTGTAAGGATTCCGTCCAAAACCGTTAATATTTTCACCTAAATTTTGTTAAAGGTGGTAAAATGTTCCAATATTGCCCCCTACTTTAATTTTTGGCCCACTTTGGTGGAGATCACCACCCACGCCACCCTTTCATCTCACTCACTGCAACTCCCGTACCCCCCTCTCTCTCTCTTTCTCTCTCTCTCTCCACAATTGGAAAACTCATCTTCTGAATCAAACCTCAAAGTCCAAACCCACAAATTGAAACTGGCACAAATTGGAAACCAAGATTCCACAAAATCAATGTCTCTGTCCACAGACCACCAATTGAAAACAAGGAACTGATTGCACAAACCCCAAATCAGAAATGGAAAACTAATGGCAACACCCACAAACCCGAAAACATAAATGATTTTTCCACCGTCGTCGAGTTGTCAGTTTCCACAAAAATCGTAGAAGAATAAGAGGAGAGAGAGAGAGATTGGGTACCGGAAACCTTTCTTACCGTCGCCAGAACCAAACGACGGCGACTACGCCGACAACACACAGATCTGTTGTTGTGAAGCCGAGGTTGGAGCGAGTCTCCTGGTTCTGCTATTTAGTGGTTCCTCCTCCACCTCCACCGCCGTCATCTTCGGCCCCACCCCACCCTCTTCATCCTCCAAACCAACCCCCTTCGTCGCGCCCTAGAACGAGGACCAGTTATAGCAACTAGGGTGATCCAGGTCGAACCCGAGAGAGAGAGAGATGGTGGTGGTGGTGGTCGCCGGAATAGGAGCCGGAAAATGTTTTTGTGTTAGATGTTGTACAGAGAGATATGAGAAAGAGGTGAAGTGTTGAAATGAGAATATGCAAGTCTGTGGTGATATATATATGTAAGGGCAATTTGGTCTTTTCATTACTTCCGTCCAACGGCGTTACCCCCTCCAAATGGAAACTTCGCTCAGGGGGTCTGGCCGTAGGCAAAATTCTATTAAGGGGTGAGCGAGACAAATAAGAATAGTTCGAGGGGTGTCCCGGTATTTAACCCAAATAAAATCAGCTACTTCTCTCTCTCTTCTTCTAGTTATGTGTTTCTGTTCTTGATAAGTAGATAGAATTGAGGAATTCTACATTGTGTCATAGAGGGGCCCATTCTATTCCAAATTTTAAAAATTCACAATCCACCCCTCACGATAACAGATCAGTAAAAATGCTGCACGATGATAAGACCCAAAAGTGACCACCCGTGACAAACCTCAAACGCGACTGCACATGAGGGGAGATGTTAAGGAAATAGAATCCCATATTGCTTGAGAGTAGAATGGGCACCACTGGGGCAAACCCCGGGGGGTGTTCCAATTAACAAGTTGTAAGTCAAGTCTCACCATACAAGCTGCAAGTTTGAAAGGGAATGCGCCGTATGCAACGACTTGCAGTTTGAAAGGGAATGCGCGGTATGCAAGTCAAGTCGTCGTTAAACCCACCCACTTGTTGTTTCCAAGATTCACGCAGCTGTAATTCCTTCCAAGTACTTTTTAAATGCATTATGATGATGGAAATGTCCCATTCTCGTTTCTCCACGAATTAACAGTAAGAGAGAGGAAGGGTCCTGGAAAGGAATAAAGTGTCTAAAAATTCCACACCCTGAACACCTCTTTTTCGCTGATGATTTGATTTTGTTTGGGCAAGATAATCTAACCATTGTGAAAGCCATGATTGAGGTTCGGAATGAATTTTGTGCCTTGTCTGGACAAACTGTTAACTTGTATAAATTCAAAATATTTATTATAAGAATCTTAGAGATAAAAATTAATTATGAGAGTTTTGTTATAGAGCATATACTTGATTATAAAAGTCTTAGAGATAAAAATTAATTATGACCCTTTAGGATAAAATGATCAGAAAAAAAAGATTTTCGCACCGGTTCAAACAGATTGAAAATTGGAACACTTAATTTTTTTTACAAGGTTCACATATCGGAATCTTACGTGCCATTTTATAGACTGAAACATATATTTTGTTTCAAAAATATATTTTGTTTCAAAAAGACAGAGTTGTTTATATAGAATTTAGACTATTTGTTCGGGTTTATATTCAGTTGACCATGAAAGCCACAATGTGCAGCCGCCCCTGGATCTTGAAATCATTTTCACTTCATTTTTTCTTCAATTGTGGAGAAACGAGAATTGGACATTGCCATCATCATAATGCATTTAAAAAGTATACTCGGAAAGAATTACAGTTGCATGAATCTTGGAAAAAACAGGTATGTGGGTTTAACAACGACTTGACTTGCATACGGCGCATTCCCTTTCAAACTCTTGCAGCTTGTATGGTGAGACTTGACTTACAACTTGTTAATTGGTACACCTTCAAGGGTTGTCCCAGTGGTTCAGGCAGATACCCAAGCTTTGGAAGTACTCTTCAAGATTTGGGATTCGATTCTCCACTGGATGAGTATCCTAAAGTAAGTGTGGGATCGTGACTGGTGTGGCCGCGTTAGGTCCCCAGGGGTTTGGATTGCACAATCTAGTCCATATAATAGCCTAGCTGTAGGGTTGTTCATCCGTTATAAAAAAAAAAAAAAATGTTAGTTGGTTAGCGAAAACACCCCTAACTCGATATTTGCTCATGACCACACTAATAACACGTTTTCTTTTTTCCTTTTTCCACAGAAACTATGTTCCATAACGTAAATCCACAGAAATCGGTTTTGCGAACAATTTCCCATAAAAAAAAAAAAAAAAACTAATACTAATACTAATACGTTTTTAATAAAGTGTTTTCCAGAAAATCAGTTTTGCTTCAAGCTTGTATGGAGATGCTTATATAATGGTTGATCGCGCCTTTGGAATAAGGGTTTAAATGCCCTAAGCATAGAGCTTGATCGTCAATAGCACAATAATCCGGAAGATCGGGATCATACCCAAACGACCTTCTCTTCGTGGCTAATAAAGTGGATTTTTTATTTTTAAACTAAATAGGTAACGGTATGATAGTTGAGGGGATGAAATCGTCAAAGTGGTAGTTTAGGGACTAAGTAGAGAAATCGTGCATAGTTTTGGGGATAAAAAAAAAACTCTACTTTTTAAATGCATTATGATGATGGAAATGTCCAATTCTCATCTCTCCACAATTGAAAGAAAAAATGAACTCATACTATGCACGTCGGTTTAAAGAAAAAATGAAGTGAAAATGATTTCACAATGCGAGCCCAAGAACCCGATTTTTAAAAAAGAGTGACTCTGTTTTGCTTTTTAGAAAAAGATTTTAAGTCTGCAAGGTTAGAAAAGAAATGGTTCGGTAATTCACTGTTACATAGAGGGAAGCCAGAGCACCCTACCCCGTCCTTGCGGTACTCACTTCTTTAAACATACAATAGAAATGAGTTATTTTCGGATGAAGATGAAATAGATGGTCATTATATTTGTCATTTTACGGATTTATTCATGCTCATACTTATTAGGGAAAACGGCAAAAACGGCCTTTCTCAGAAGGGGGGAACGGTGGACCGCGCCTTGGTTGAAAGGTTGCCTACGTATCTTCAGAGCGGGAGAATTCAAGTCCGCGTAGTTCGGGATTTGAGAAGGCGAGATGGTCATTAACGGGCTACTGGGGATTATGGAGACTTACTAAAAGTCTAGAAAAATATTCATTTGGTTGAAAGCAAGGCTACGAAGAAAAGTTAGAAAAAGCCAACCCGATCCTGAAAATAGTCAATTGGGGCCGGGAGGGGTAAAAAGGTAATTTATAGGTAAAACAAACGGATGGGGATAAAGCATTGATTTCGAGAAGTTGTGATGAAAAGGTCAATCGGGCCCCGGTAAAAGTTGATCAGGCTCGGAGAGGTAAAATGGTGGTTTAACACTGAAAATAACCAAACAGAGCAAGCACCATGAATGTCTTGCACTTTAAGGGCGTGTTTGATAACCCTCTTGGAGGGGGGATTGGGATTGTGAAGGTGAGGGACCCCTAGTCCCTTGTTTGGGTTGAGTAAGGAAAGTCTAAAATCTCACCTCCATAGAGTCAATACCAATCCCAATTCTAATCATAGCCAAAACAAACATGTTATTTACAATCATATACTTTAATCCTGTACAAAACAAGCAAGAACAAATGATTCATCTCCTCAGTTTTTTAAAAATTCCATGGATCGATCTATTTGTATTCTGGGGCAAGAATCTCAAAGTGGTTGTTGTATTGAACCTAGTTATCATGGAATACTTGCATAAATATTTCATGAAATGTTCAAGGAATATTAAATGCAAGAATTTCATGGAATATTTGCATACATAGGTCATGAAAGTTCATGGTGTATTTGTAGAAATACGTCTTGAACGTTCATCCTGCCCAATAAGCAACAAACAGACTTCATGGTAAACTGTCCACTTTACCATATCAAAAATCCAAAAGCAAAATAAGCAAGTACATCAGCGAAAAAAAGGAAAAATTGACCATTAAATTTGGTTGGTTATTTTTGAAATTTACAATGAAATCTGTAAAAATACCATGATTGCTGGTAGGATTTATCCATTTTTTAGAAGTTTATCTCTTTTTGCTGAGTTGTTTGCTTATGTGTTAAATATGTATAACTTTGGAGCTTAGGCTCCGTTCCGAAAAGAGGAATAAGTACTTATTTTTTAAGAAGGTAATTTCAAGTTCAAAAATTATGTGTTTACGCAAATAATTTTTCTATCAATATGGATGTTGCTTGATAGATCTCATCGAGATCTTTAATACGGTGCAAAAAAAATTGAAAAATTATTTTTCATTTACATTATATTTTAGTTTGAAAATGTGAAATAAGTACTTATTTTTTAAGAAGGTGTTCTGGAACGGGACCTAGTCTGTCCTGGTTCCCAATGGTTGTTTTGCTACTCAGTAATGGCAGCTGCAAGAACAGGATTCTCAGAAGCATGCCAAATGCGACCAAAAGCATGACAGAAGGAACATAGAAGTTGCAAAACCCTGTCATAAAATCCCTTTGGATACCACTTTATCTTTTTTGAGATTGTTGATTCTAGGTATGAATATACATCAGATTGTGAGTGTCGTTTTTGCCTCAAGTTACGTCTGGATCGGGGTGAAAAACATCGACTGTCTTGTGCTTTGACATTTCATAATAGTTAAATGATTAATTTGGCTTTGTCCAATTTTTTTGTAAAGAACTCCGTTATGTAAGTACCATTGAACAATTATTAATATAATCTTCTCAATTTTTGTAACGCCCCGATTTTCGGAAATAAAATCGGAGGTATTAAATATTGATTTCTAAAAATTTATTAATTTAAATTCAAAATCCAAAACGGATAATTCTCCCTAACGATTCATCTATTACAAATCCTTATTGAAATACTGAAAAATAGTCTTTGTGATAAAAACTAAATAAAATAACAGAGCCGCCTTCTAGGATTGATATGGATCCCAAGCGTATTCTGGCTCGGCTCCCATCTCTTGGTTCTCTTCCGCATAAAATTGTTCACCTTCAGGGTTCTGTGTCTCTTCCTGATTTTCTATAAAATCTGGCACGGAAGCCAGGCAATCCGTACCTGAGTGAAATAGTTCACCCCGAAGCATAATTATATCCAACCCAACTACCCCTCTTACTTTACAGTTAGCAAGCAAAAGGATAATAACAGTGCGATAAAGTAAAACAGAGTTTGTTCCATATAAACCAGTTTATTACTATCCACTTAACTTGACGTGAAATCTAAGATCTCCTCCGCGAAGTCTTTCCTCCCCAACCGCTAGCTATGCCTGTCCCATGAGCTCACTTTCTTTTGTTGTTGCGGATTGCACCTCAGTTATGTACCTAGCGTGTATCCCTCTCATTACAACAAAAGGAAGCTTATCATGCCCGAATCACAACTAGGGTTCGCCTATCTTATGCACCACATCACAAACATCACTGGGCTTACTTTGCCAGTTTCAATTCACCACTAGACTCTCGCCAGTATCAATTCATCAATCACCACTGGGCTTACTTTGCCAGTTTCAATTCATCACTGGACTCTCGCCAGTTTCAATCTCATCACAAATCACATCACATCTCAAATTTCCGCTTGCAGGCATTCTAAAAATAAAACTTTCCAATTTATCCATTATCTAGCATCGTCTAAATGAATTCTATTCGCATACCACCCCATGTCTCTAGGGTCCAATCTAGCATTCAAATCAGATATCGATGCAATATACAATTAAACCAAATAATTAAAACAAATAATCAGCAATGCAATCACACAACCTTTTATGAATGGGCCGTTGCCCTTATTCTCATATGGCCACAATGTCAATAATGAAGTAGGATTCTTATAAATATTTTTAATAAATATTTTCTAAGCTTTAAATAATTATTACAAAGTAATTGAATTTATTAAACACTAATTAAATACGTTAATTCGATAAAAATGTTATAATAATTAACATGACTCTAATAAAAGTCCCCTACAATCAGTTGAGTGTCAAACGTTGGGTCCGGAGGGTCGAAGAATTAATTTTCATGAAAACGTTAATTAAAATGACCGGAAGTGGAATAAATAGAACAATAAATAATTAATAATAAAAATAAATGATGAGACTGACATAATTTCATATTTGGACAGTAAGGAGTCTAAATAAAATTATTCGGGCATTAATAATAATGTTTATAGAGTCGTAAAGTAATTTTGATTGGAATTACTTTAAAAATAATAATAAATAGTGAATTAAATAAAATAAATATTTAATTTAACAAGTTACTGTATTTGACATTCAAGAAGTCTAAAAAAAAAATTAGTTGGAGTGTTAAAACGTTGGTTAAAAGGTCGTAACTAATTTTCGTTTGTAAACGTTGAACGATAACTAATAAATAATTTAATAAATAGATAATTAAATAAAAAAAATATGACCTTAACAAGTAATGATCTTTGAGGTGTGAAAAGTCTAGGAAAAATAATTCGGGGGTCGAAAACCAAGTTTAGAACGTCGCAAAACGCATTCGAAACAAAACAAAACCTGCCGCAAGGTTTGACCGAGTCAACCTTGCGGCTGAGAGGCTAACCGCAAACTCCAGGCCTGGTTCTTGCGGCCCGAAGGTCGCGGCCGCAAGGTTACGTCCAGAAATCGTTTTTTTTTGTTTTTCTTGCTATTTTCAATGCATGGGTTCATTTGGGACGATGGGTTATGCCTAATAACATTAAATATACTTAGAGGAAGGGTTGGGAGAGATTATACTACCTCAAATCGGATCGAATTGATTTTTGATCAAAACTTGAATTTTGGGGAAGAAGACTTCGGGTTCTTCGATCGGGAAACTTTGGGACCGAATTGGGTGACGTTTGGTGATGCTAGGAACTGTAGGAAGCGTCTGGAATGATCGAATTGAATTTCGGTCGAGTCTTGATCACAAACCCACTTTTCTCTCTCTTTCTTTCTCTCTCTAGAACTCCATAAATTGGAGCTTCGATCTCTCTTGTTTTTCTCTCTTTTCTGGACTGGTGGGGCGTGAGAATTATAATGGTTTGACCTAGGGTCGGATGGTGACGTATATATAGGAGAATTGGAAGAGTTTCGATTAGAATTGGATTTAAAGAGGTTGTATCCTATAGGGTTTCGGTATGGACGAAAATAAGACGAAAATATAGTCAGGGAGATGAATTAGAGACCGAGTAGGAGAGCGAGAGATGATAGGATTTTTACGCATGCAATTTAAATAAATAAAAGTAGGATAATTAAGAGTAAAATTAATTTTATTTGTATATATCTCTTGCATAATTATGATTAGGATAATTTTATTATTACTATTAATATTCTTTAATTGATATTATAATTGTTAAAATTTACGGGACGTTACAATTTTGTCAAGAAAAAAAAAGAGGTATAACCTCATGATAAAATTACCCTTTTACCTTTCAAATGACTCATTTGGTACAAAAATAATATCACTCGAGTGTATTAACGATCTATAATGTGAGTGTGTGTGATTGGGTGTGTAATTAAGTTGGTTGTGGTTATAGACTAAATTAAAGCATGGTACATTATTTCTTAAGCCTTCTCTAGGTCTGAATCTCTCGCCAGGCACATTATTTTGGTATAAAGTATTTCATCCTCCATTTTCTTTTTCATACTAATTAGCGCGTGTACGACACACCCCGTTCTCTCTTTTTGATTTTTCAAGACAAAAATGATCATCATCAACGACTCATATATATCTATAGTCTCCTATCATGTTCATTTTCTCACTCAAATTAAAAAAAAAAAAAAAAAACCTTCAAACTTTCCCTCGCATATATTCAAACTTTTTTTGATATTATCTCCGCAGTAAATCATAAATCAATGAGAATGAATGGAGTACTTAACATGACGACAGAACTTGATTAATACGTATGAAATTTAATTATTTCGCAGTGGATTACACGTACGTACGTACGGTACTCTTGAAATCTGAAAGCTAGCTAGTAGTAGTAATTTTAATTTCCTTGGCTTAATTCAGCCACCATTTACTCGTGACCCGGTCCTTATCCTCCACCTTCGTAATCTCCTCCTCCGTGGTCTCCCGGAAGACTCGTACTTGGGCCTCCATGACCATGTTGGAATAGCCTCCGTCCTGTCACTTCAACAACCACAACCACAGCATATTTATATAAAAAAAAATGACAAAAAAGAGTTCATGAAAGGCGAACTTTTTTTTTTTTTGAAACAACTATCTTTACTGTTTTTTTTTGTGTAGTTTTATCTAATTTTCTTTTAACTTTGGTCCATATTTTTGTATTTAGTCTTATTCTTCCCGTCAACACAAATGATTAACCAAACTATTCCGTTAAAAAAAATAAACAAAAGACCACTAAAAGCTGTCTTAAAAAATTAATAATACCACTGCCTTAAAAAAAAAGTTAATTTTTGCCAAACTCGTCAGAACTAGTTTACAAAGCATGGTTAGAAGTATAACCACCTCGATATAAAGTAAAATATAGACCAAAAGGAAATAGAGTTGTGTGAGATACACCTTACTACAAAAGTTAATGCACTACTACGAGGCTCTTGAGCCTAACTTAATTGTTTCAGCATTTTTTTGTTTGTTTTTCTAATTTTTTTTATATTTGCATCAAATTTTCGAATTATTATTTAGTTGTCTCGATGAGAAAAATGTAAAGGAAGAAATAATGACTAAAAGCAAGAAAAAGTTCACTAAACACGAAAAAAGATTAGAAAATTATTTTTGTTATCGTCTTATTTGAACTTTTTTCCATTTTGATCCATTCCTTAATGCTTTTCAGAGTACTCTCATCGAGGCCAATGATTACTCTACAAAAGTTAAAGATTAAAAACTAAAGACAAGATTATTAAAGATTAATAAAACCAATTCCCTTTTAAAATAATTAATAATATTGGCCAACCTCATTGAAACATGATTCATGTAGCCCAATCGATTGGGACAAAAGGTTCGGGTTGGTTTGGCCAACCTCACCATAAGTGTCCCAGCCAAGTAGCAGTTTTTTGTCTTTAGTTTCGGAAATTATGTACGTAGGTTAATAATTGTTTTTTTTTTCTTTTTCCCTTTGCTGATTGAATTCGAAAACTTTTTCCTGGTTCACCGAAGTAGAAAAAACTAAGGGATTGGCGGTGCATGTTTGTCGAGGGTTAGCCCAGTTGGCCTGAAACTTGGTAGTTTCTTTTTTCCCCAGGTCTCACGTTTGAAACATCAACATCTAAGATGTTATCAATTGAATTTACAAGACCATTCTCTACGAAATTCCATTTTTAAAATGAGCTTTCTACAAGCAGACGATGTGATTAGTCTCCCAAGAACGATTCCAACCTGATCATTTATCAAGAACTTCGAAACCCAGTTATATGTATGTCAACATGATACAAATTAATGAGTTTTTCGGAACGAAGAGACTCACTCAATTCAGTTGCTATCAAGAACTTCGAAACCCAGTTATACGTACGCAACAACGAAGTATGTCGACATGATACAAATTAATGAGTTTTTCGGAACGAAGAGACTCACTCAATTCAGTTGCTATATATATATATATATATATATATATATATATATATATACTGCTAATAGAATAGAGTTGATAATGATGCTTACTGCTTGCATGGACTTCGGCACCTGTGATCAGCAATGGAATTGAATGAAGTAAAAGAGCGAGCACAATGAAGGCTACTAAACAGACCTTCGTAGGAAACATCTTCAGATAAGTATTAAGCTAGCCGATGAGATAAATGGGCTTCGGTAGTCCATCTATTTATATAGAAAAAAATACCAGACTTGACTTGAGTTATCGGTGTTATGATCTTTTAGACCCCGCCGATCATTTAATTAGAAGTTAAAACATCGTTAATTAGCCGTTCATTTTCCACCATATAAAGTAGAACCAAGTTGACAGTCTAAACGCCGAAAACCTTACACCTACAAATCCACTTTATTAGCCACGAAGGAGAAGGTCGTTTGGGTACGATCCTAATCTTCCGGATTATCAGTGCCGGCTTATGAGAGAGGCAAGGGAAGCACGGGCTTTGGGCCCCAAAAATGGGGAAAAAAAGAGGGCCTCCAAAATTGTAAGACTCATATATATATATGGCTCAAATTTTTATTTGCACTAAGTCTCTTTTACACAAAATAGGCCCAACGGTAGAATGACTAATTACTATAGAAACACTGATTATCAACTCCCATAACCCATTACGGCATCACACTGAGAAACAATAGAGTCAATCAAAAAACAAAAACGCTTGACTTCTGACAACTCGAAGGGAAAGGACACAACGTCCGACGACCGTGGACGGAAAATAGCATACCTTGAGGCTCCTCTTTTTCCATCTCCAACTCTCCACCTCTATCACGTAAGTTTTTTATTAAACGAATTGGTTATATTGTCTATCGAGGAGTTGGTGACGCAACTTTACTATGGAGACTTAATTAGTACGTTTACAACAAAAAGTACGAGAAGACTAATTTTCAAATGATGGATTTTGCGATATTATAATGGTCGCTTTTTTAAGGATAGCTATATACATATATTTTGTAAAGGTAAATCTTTTGTAATAGTTTTGTTTATAAAACTCTTTGCAGACCAACTTTTGTATAAAAAATATAGGGAGACCTCATTCAAGAGATTCGCTTCCGGCCTCCAAAACTTATGAACCGACCCTGCGGATTATTGTGCTATTGATGGTGATCAAGCCCTATGGTTAGGGCGTTTGAACCCCTATTCCAAAGGTGCGATCATCCATTAAGCATCTCCATACAAGCTTGAAGCAAAACTGATTTTCTAGAAAACAGTTTATTAAAAACGTATTAGTGTTAGTATTTTTTTTTGGTAAGGAAGGAATAACCCTACAACCAGGTCACTATATGGACCCAACTGTGCAATCCAAACATTTGGGAGAGCTGGCACGGCCACACCAATCACGACCCCACACTTACTTCAGGATACTCACCCGATGAAGAATTGAACCCCAGACATTGAGGAATACTCCAAAAGCCTGGGTATCCGCCCAAATCACTGGGGCAAACCCTGGGGATGCACCAATTAACAAGTTGTAAGTCAAGTCTCACCGTACAAGTTGCAACACTAGAAGAAAAAACACAATTGCGGGCTAAAGGTTTAGTCGCCTTATGTGACCATTTTAGTCGCAAAATGGTTTTCCCGACTAAATAATTTGGTCGGCAATTTAGTCGGGGAATCAGAGTAGGCAAATGTAAGTTTAGTCGGCCAATGGAAACTTGGTCGTAGTTTCTCTTTTAACTGGTAAAATTAACTTTTGCCGACTAAATATTTAGTCAGCAATAATAATTGCATTGCAGCGTCAAACATTATTTTAAAAACACTACTAGAAAATTTCCGATAGCCTAGGTGACGAAAAAAGTGGTAACCCCTGTGTTCGGGAAGCCATTTGAGATTTTATCTCCGAAAGTTGTTTTGCAATGCTAATTTTAGTGTGGGGGCCAGAAGATGCAGTGTGGGGGCCAGAAGAGTTTTGAAAAGTCCGGCAGGGACTACAGCAACGTGGACCCACCACTGCATATTGGATTTATAGTTTTAAAATCTTAGGAATTGGGATGCTTTTTAGGGCCTGTTTGGATGCGGGGAAAAAATTGAGGGTATTAATTAATAAAGGGGGATAAGATAGTATGGAGTATTAGTTAATAAGAGATGGCTCACATTGATGTGATGTTTATGAAGGGGGATTAAATAGTAGATTGTGCAAAATAGGCTTGTGGAGGTTCGGGTGAATTAACGTTGGCTGGGTTGCGAAGAGAGAGAGAGAGAGAGAGAAAGAGTGAGAGAGAGGAATGGGACAGAGGGCAGAGATTCTTCTCTGTATCCCAGCTAGAAAGGAGAAGTTAACTCCGGAGATGACTTTGCAGAGAGAGAGAGATGAGAGTGGTTGGGAGTAATAAGTTGTACCGTCCTTTTTTTCTTTTTTTCTCTTTTTTTTTTTTTCCTTTCCTTGCAACAACAGAGATAGTCAGAGGGGTTCCTTTTTTCTTTTTTTTCTTTTTTAGCTACTCATTTTCAGGGGTCCCATTCATTTTCAAAATAACTCATCCAATCACACATTTTTACATTTTAACTCAAAATTTTCAACTCAAAAACGTGAACCAAACAGAGTGGTTGGAAATTTACTGTTTTACAATAGCTGACGAAACAACAAAATTTTCGTCATCAAAAGTTACTATAGGTTTGTTTTTCGTCACCAAAAATAACTTTTGAAGACAACCTATTGGTGACGATTGAAATAGTAAATTTTGATCACCAATAGTTTATCTCTGAAAGTCACTTTTGGTGACAAAATATAAATTTTTCATCACCTATAGTTAGTGACGAAAATTTTATTGTTTCGTCACCTATAGTAAAACAGTAAATTTCGTCACCATTTGTTTCGTCACCTATCGAAAATTTTCTAGTAGTGAAAAATAAGGGGGTGTCGCCAAAATGAAAAAATTAAATTGCCCTTTTTGATGGGGATTTGACTTGGTAAGGTTCCCTTGTTCTAAGATGAGCCCCAAGTCTCAAACCTGAGACCATATACTTCATCCCACATGCAAATTGCCACTCTACCACCGCTATACTTCGTTTTCTTTTCGGAAATAAATATACTTATACCATTCGGTTTTGTCTGTTTTACTCTTATTTTATAAATTACTTTTTTTATAAGCTTTTAAATTTACTTTCTTAAAATACAAAAAAACTTGTGAGCACTAAATCTTTTTTTAGGACCTACACCCTAAAGTAGAATATTGCAATCACATTTATAGACATAACCTATTTCTCCAAATATGCAAATTAGAAACATAATCACCAGAGCCCCACTTGAGGTCTTTTTGCCTGGTTAGAACTATCTATCTTCGATTTATTACTGGGTTAAAGATCATTCTTTACCGGAGATTATAGTTTCATCGTTTTTAATTAGACAATTATTTGAACGAAAATATTATTTTAATATGAGTTCATGTCTCGATAGGGGATTTCTAAACTTGATCGAGTCGCAAATTTACGAGTATGAATTATTAAACAAGTGTAACAAAATGAACGGTCTCGATTGTAATGATTTTCTTGCAATCGTGTGGCTTCTGCAACAATATTGGCAACATAAGACCTAGTTGACTATCAAGTAAATCATAGGTATAGATTGTAAAACATAACTGCCGAGTAATTTTTTATAATGTTTGATCTGAACCGTTAGCATTTCACTAATTACCAATTATAGCATTGTCACAAAAATCGAAGATCACTCGATATCGACGACCACATGATATACTTGGAGGACGAAAATGAAACTCGGATGAAATTAGGAGAACCATTTATATAAATTTCCCAAAAATATATGCCTATTAAACCGGTCCTTCTGAGTCAAAATCCTTGCCCGACCCCGATGACCAGGGCATTCACTTATACATTTCCAGCCAATGTTGTCTCACCTACAGAGATGTATAAGTTCGTAAACTTTTGTCATTTTGGTTATTGTCATAGTGTGGGCCGTAATGATAACGTTTTTCTACGTAGTACCATTTAAGGTTCAATTGATAACGCTTGTGGGGATAGAAGTGATAGTTGGTTTTGTATTAGAATTAGAATTATTGATTTTGCTTATGTTCTATGAAAAATTGATTTCTTATAAGCATAGGTAAAATATTTTTGTTAAAAAGTCATTTCACAAAACAAGGAAATGCTTTGCTGTAATCCGAAATAAAACTAATGTTTTGATATGAGTTTATAGCTAATTGCCTTTGTGCAAAAAGTATTCTTTAGTGGGCAATAGTTATTAACCTCTTTGTTATCTAAACCCCGAAAATGAGCTACACACGATCAATAATACATAATTTCATTTTTCTTCACACTAATAACGACACTATCAATGAGTTGCCTATCAGATTAGATTCATTGAACCTTGGGGTGGAGCAAGGAATTTTGTTTGCTAGGGCCAAAAGTTAGATGCACTTGATAGATTATTTTCATTTGCAAATTCAATGAATAACTAAATTAAGAGGTTAATTATTAAATAGATATCTCTATTATAAAACAGAAGGGTGTGGAGACAAGTTGTTAGAACGGCTCAGATTTATTTGATCCAAAGGCTGTAGTGTATCTTCTCACTTCCTGGTTAAATGCCCATGGTTTTCACCTAAATCACACAACTGTCATCTCCTTCCAACAGAGATGCGTAGTGCCATAGGCACGGGCTAATACTAGTACACTTATAAAATGCTTGGGGCTGACGTTAGTGCTGTTCACGCGCATTTAAAGAGAGTCCGGCCTTTTGGTGTTTAATGCATGCCTGACAAGCTTTGCAGAAGCACAGAACTGATTACCCAGTTAAGCACAATGACCATGTTGGCCTTCTGCATTTTCCGCTAATTTTGACCTCCAATTCACATACCGGAGAAGCTTTCCCTCCAAATGGCAGCTTTCCCACCAATGAAAAAAATGAAGCTTTCTTACATTCTGCTTTTGTTTTTGAAAATTCTGCTGTTCACTATAATTAAGATCTACTACTCCGATCTTTTCAACTTAACTTGAATCTAGGAATTTTATCTTTATTTGAATTTATTCGCATTTGTTAGTTTTGCACCGAATTTTTTATCAATTATTGATTCTTCTCGACGAGAGGAATCAAAAAAGTAAATTTTTTTTATTTTTATCCAAGAATTTTGAGAAACAACCACTTTTTAGCCGAAAAAGTGATTTTTTTTCCTAAAATGTAGTTATTCCTCAAAATACTTGGGTAAAAGTAAAAAAATAAAATTACTGTTTTGATTCTTCTAGCCAAGACGAATTAATAATTCACAAAAGTTTGGCACAAACCTAACAAATACGAAAAAATTCAAATAAAGACAAAATTTTCAAGTTTAAGTTCAGTTCAAGAGGATGGAGAAGTCCGAGTCAGCTTACACGTTCCTCGACTAATTCTGGGAGATCAATCACATTGCTCTATTACAAAATACACAATTAAAATAGAACAAAACTCTATATGTATTACTCCAAAGTAGTTTTTTTGTGTGGAAACTACTCCAAAGTAATTGATAGCAATCTAAGGGGTGTTGGGGCATGCGACACTAAAAAAAAAACCACTTGGCTTATTCAAAATTTGTTCACATTTATTAATTTTGAGTGAATTATTGATTCATCTCGATTTTTTTGTCTTTATTGAAAAAAAAATTATGAGTTTCAATCATAATATTTTAATTTTTTTATTCCTCCTGGAAAGTGAACCAATAATGTAAAAAAAAAAATGATGCCAAACTAATATATGCGAAAAAAAATGAAATAAAGACAAAAAAATAAGCCAGTTGGCTTATTTGCTTAAAATATTTGTTGTGTGACATTGGGATCTCACACTAAAGATCAGATACGCTAAATTTGTTTAAAAATCTCTGTAAAAAAATCAGCTAAAAATCGTTCTACTTTTTGAAAAAAAAATGCACGTTTTGTCTTTATTCAATTTTTTTCACATTTGTTAGTTTAACGCCAAATTTTTTGCAGAATATTGATTTGTCTACAAATTAAAAAAGTAAAAGAATTTGGCGTAAGAAAAAAAAAATACGCAAAAGTATATTTTTTTGGAGATTTGAAAATGG
>BPLS01012688.1:0-10564 GCA_019656275.1 Rhododendron kiyosumense | reverse complement strand
ACAAAAAACTTTAAGAAATATTTAAACGGAGACGGAGGGAGTATTTGGGTGAGACCCAAGGTGTAAGCACAAGGGGATTGATCAATATTCCAACCCATGCTATAGTGTGTCAAAGAATTACTCGGGAACCGATTGGGAAAAAATGTTTCTCGGGAATCTTGAGCCTTCTTCCTTTTTTCTTTAAAATCTAGATTCTAGACTAGATAGAAAGCAAAATTTGGTGAAGCACATAAAAGTGAAGGGTATGGTTGCCATTTCAAAAGAAAGAGGCATGAATTGACTGTTCTAAATGGACAATAATGATAGGGAGTCCGAGTACAGAGTAGACAGGAGACTGAGGCCTGTCATTTTTGCGTGGGTCGGCAAGATAAATCATTCTAATGCTACGCCCAATGGGCGGGCAATAGAACAACCCTTATAATTAAGGCCGTTGATTTTGTCATATTCATTTTCTTTAAAGACACTTTTCTGTAAGTGTATTTTTAGTGCATAAATACAATTGTAAAAATGTGGCGTTAACAAAAAAGGGAATGGTAAAATCATTTCCCGTAGTTAATTGGGCCCAAAGATTAAATACATTTTGAAACCGATGCATGACTGGTTTAGTTCCAGCGATTCCCTGGTATACATGGGACAAAAATCACTAAATAATTGGGGACCAAAGTAGATGGGCAGAGTGATCTTATACACTTACATTAGGTTAGGTGGACAAAAATGAAAAAGACAGAAAAGACTACTCCAAAAAGTATGTGTAGAGTCTTTGGATCAAATACAAGCCTGCCCAAGTTGACGGAAATATGAAGGGTGTACCACCGACATCGCCTAATACAACGGTCAGAACCATCCATTGACCAAGAGTTATCATTTAACTCCGTGGAACCCATGATGACTACGATAGGATGTTTATTTAATATTTTTCCAAAATTTATAACGGAGCTGGTGTTCTTCCCAAATTTTTTTTTGGTCAATCTTTAGAGATACTTTCATTTATATGAAAAACATATATTGGGAACAGCCGAACGGGTAGCCACCTCCAAAGAGAGAGAAAAGAAACCATAAAACAAGTCTAATATCACAAACAAATTGAGCCACTACAAGAAAAGACACAATTGCCGATTAAAGGTTTGGTCGCCTAATGTGACCTTTTTAGTTGCGAAATGATTTTTCCGACTAAATAATTTGGTCGGCAATTTAGTCGGGGAATGAAAGTCGGCAAATGTAATTGCCGACTAAATAAGGTTTAGTTGGCCAATGGATGATTTTATCGACTAAATGGGTGACTGAAAAACTTAGTCGGAGTTTCTCTTTTAGTTTGTAAAGTTAACTTTTGCCGACTAAATATTTAGTTGGCAATAATAATTGTATTGTGGGTAAAATAGAATACACGTTCCTCGACTAATTCTGGGAGATCGATCACATCGCTCTATTACAAAATACACAAATAAAACAGAACAAAACTCTATATGTATTGCTCCAAAGTAGTTTTTTTGTGTGGAAACTACTCGAAAGTAATTGATAGCACTCTAAGGGGTGTTTGGGCATGCGACGCTGGAAAAAAAAACCACTTGGCTTATTCAAAATTTATTCACAATTATTAATTTTGTGTGAATTATTGATTCATCTCGATTTTTTTGTTTTTATTGAAAAAAAAAATTATGAGTTTCAATCATAATGTTTTAATTTTTTTTATTCTTTCTGGAAAGTGAACCAATAATGTAAAAAAAACTGATCCCAAACTAATATATGCGAAAAAAAATGAAATAAAGACAAAAAAAATAAGCCAGTTGGCTTATTTGCTTAAAATATTTGTTGTGTAACATCGGGATCTCACACTAATGATCAGATACACTAAATTTGTTTAAAAATCTCTGTAAAAAAATTAGCTAAAAATCGTTCTACTTTTTGAAAATAAAATGCACGTTTTGTCCTTTTTCAATTTTTTCACATTTATTAGTTTAACGCCAAATTTTTTGCAGATTATTGATTTGTCTGCAAATTAAAAAAGTAAAAGAATTTGGTTTAAGAAAAAAAAAACGCAAAAGTATATTTTTTTGGAGATTTGAAAATGCACAAAAAACTTTAAGAAATATTTAAACGGAGACGGAGGGAGTATTTGTGTGAGATCCAAGGTGTAAGCACAAGGGGATTGATCAATATTCCAACCCATGCTATAGTGTGTCAAAGAATTACTCTGGAACCTATTGGGAAAAAATGTTTCTCGGGAATCTTGAGCTTTCTTCCTTTTTTCTTTAAAATCTAGCTTCTAGACTAGATAGAAAGCAAAATTTGGTGAAGCATATAAAAGTGAAGGGTATGGTTGCCATTTCAACAGAAAGAGGCATGAATTGACTGTTCTAAATGGACAATAATGATAGGCAGTCAGAGTACAGAGTAGACAGGAGACTGAGGCCTGTCAGTTTTGCATGGGTCGGCACGTAAAGTCCATTCTAATGCCACGCCCAATGGGCGGGCAATAGAGCAACCCTTATAATTAAGATCGCTGATTTTGTCCTCTTTTTTTTTTGTTTAAAATCATTTTTATGCAAGTGTATTTTAAGTACAAAAATATACTTATAGAAAAATGACGTTAGCAAAAAAGGAAATGATAAAATCATTTCCCATAGTTAATTGGGCCCAAAGACTAATATGCATTGTTCCTTTTGCTTTTCAAAAAGCATTTTTCAAAAAAATACCCCCTAAATTACCCCTAGATTCTCCCTATTTTTCAACATTTTTTCCTCTATCTCTCTCCACTTATTACCCCTACAATTTTTCAAAATTTTTTTCAAATCCTAATCCAAACAAGGCATAAATACATTTTGAAAACGATGCATGACTGGTTTAGTCCCAGCGATTCCCTTGTATACGTGGGACAAAAATCACTAAATAATTGGGGACCAAAATAGATGGGCGGAGTGATATTATACACTTACATTAGGCTAGAAGGAAAAAAATGAAAAGGCAGAAAAGACTACTCCAAAAAGTATGTGTGGAGTCTTTGGATCAAATACAAGCATGCCCAAGTTGATGGGAATATGAAGGCTGTACCACCGACGTCGACCAAGACAACGGTCAGATCCATCCATTGACCAAGAGTTAGCATTTAACTCCGTGGAACCCATGTTGACTCCGATAGGATGTTTATTTAATATTTTTCTAAAATATATAACGGAGCTGGTGTTCTTCCCAAATTTTTTTTGGTTAAACTTTAGAGATACTTTCATTTATATGAAAAACATATATTGGGAACAGCCGAACGGGTAGCCACCTCGAAGGAGAGAGAAAGGCAACCACAAAACAGGTCAAAAATCACAAACAAATTGAGCCACTACAAGAAAAGACACAATTGCCGATTAAAGGTTTGGTCGTCTAATGTGACCTTTTTAGTCACGAAATGATTTTCCCGACTAAATAATTTGGTCGGCAATTTAGTCAGGGAATGAAAGTCGGCAAATGTAATTGCCTACTAAATAAGGTTTAGTTGGCCAATGGATGATTTTATCGACTAAATGGGTGACTGAAAAACTTAGTCGGAGTTTCTCTTTTAGTTTGTAAAGTTAACTTTTGCCGACTAAATATTTAGTTGGCAATAATAATTGTATTGTGGGTAAAACAGAATACACGTTCCTCGACTAATTCTGGGAGATCGATCACAACGCTCTATTACAAAATACACAAATAAAACAGAACAAAACTCTATATGTATTGCTCCAAAGTAGTTTTTTTGTGTGGAAACATCTCCAAAGTAATTGATAGCACTCTAGGGGGTGTTTGGGCATGCGACACTGAAAAAAAAAACCACTTGGCTTATTCAAAACTTATTCACAATTATTAATTTTGTGTGAATTATTGATTCATCTCGATTTTTTTGTCTTTATTAAAAAAAAAAATATGAGTTTCAATCATAATATTTTAATTTTTTTATTCTTCCTGGAAAGTGAACCAATAATGTAAAAAAAAATGATGCAAAAATAATATACGCGAAAAAAAATGAAATAAAGACAAAAAAATAAGTCAGTTAGCTTATTTGCTTAAAATATTTGTTGTGTGACATCGGGATCTCACACTAATGATCAGATACGCTAAATTTGTTTAAAAATCTCTGTAAAAAAATCAGCTAAAAATCGTACTACTTTTTGACAAAAAAATGCATGTTATGTCTTTATTCAATTTTTTTCACATTTGTTAGTTTAACGCCAAATTTTTTGCAGATTATGGATTTGTCTACAAACTAAAAAAGTAAAAGAATTTGGTGTACGAAAAAAAAATCGCAAAAGTATATTTTTTGGGAGATTTGAAAATGCACAAAAAACTTTAAGAAATATTTAAACGGAGACGGAGGGAGTATTTGTGTGAGACCCAATGTGTAAGCACAACGGGATTGATCAATATTCCAACCCATGCTATAGTGTGTCAAAGAATTACTCGGGAACCGATTGGAAAAAAATGTTTCTCGGGAATCTTGAGGCTTCTTCCTTTTTTCTTTAAAATCAAGATTCTAGACTAGATAGAAAGCAAAATTTGGTGAAGCACATAAAAGTGAAGGGTATGGTTGCAATTTCATAAGAAAGAGGCATGAATTGACTGTTCTTAATAGACAATAATGATAAGGAGTCAGAGAACAGAGTAGACAGGAGACTGAGGCCTGTCAGTTTTGCGTAGGTCGGCAAAAAAAGTCCATTCTAATGCTACGCCCAATGGGCGGGCAATAGAACAACCCTTATAATTAAAGCGGCTGATTTTGTCTTTTTTTTATTTTGTTTAAAGTCATTTTTTTGCAAGTGTATTTTTAGTGCAAAAATATACTTTTAGAAAAGTGACGTTAACAAAAAAGAGAATGATAAAATCATTTCCCATAGTTAATTGGGCCCAAAGATTGAATACATTTTGAAAACGATGCATGACTGGTTTAGTCTCAGCGATTCCCCGGTATACGTGGGACAAAAATCACTAAATAATTGAGGACTAAAATAGATGGGCAGAGTGATCTTATACACTTATATTAGGCTAGGAGGACAAAAACGAAAAAGGCAGAAAAGACTACTCCAAAAAGTATGTGTGGAATCTTTAGATCAAATACAAGCATGCCCAAGTTGATGGGAATATGAAAGGTGTACCACCGACATCGCCCAAGACAACGGTCAGAACCATCCATTGACCAATAGTTAGCATTTAACTCCGTAGAACCCATGACAACTACGATAGGATGTTTATTTAATATTTTTCTAAAATATATAACGGAGCTGGTGTTCTTCACAAATTTTTTTTTGGTCAAACTTTAGAAATACTTTCATTTATATGAAAAACATATATTGGGAACAGCCGAACGGGTAGCCACCTCCAAGGAGAGAGAAAAGCAACCACAAAACAGGTCTAAAGTCACAAACAAATTAAGCCACTACAACAAAAGACACAATTGCCCATTAAAGGTTTGGTCGCCTAATGTGTCCTTTTTAGTCGCGAAATAATTTTTCCGACTAAATAATTTGGTCGGCAATTTAGTCAGGGAATGAAAGTCGGCATATGTAATTGCCGACTAAATAAGGTTTAGTTGGCCAATGGATGATTTTATCGACTAAATGGGTGACTGAAAAACTTAGACGGAGTTTCTCTTTAGTTTGTAAAGTTAACTTTTGCCGACTAAATATTTAGTTGGCAATAATAATTGTATTGTGGGTAAAACAGAATACACGTTCCTCGTCTAATTTTGGGAGATCGATCACATCGCTCTATTACAAAATACACAAATAAAACAGAACAAAACTCTATATGTATTGCTCCAAAGTAGTTTTTTTGTGTGGAAACTACTCTAAAGTAATTGATAGCACTCTAAGGGGTGTTTGGGCATGCGACGCTGGAAAAAAAAACCACTTGGCTTATTCTAAATTTATTCACAATTATTAATTTTGTGTGAATTATTGATTCATCTCGATTTTTTGTCTTTATTGAAAAAAAAATTATGAGTTTCAATCATAATGTTTTAATTTTTTTTATTCATCCTGGAAAGTGAACCAATAATGTAAAAAAGAATGATGCCAAACTAATATATGCGAAAAAAAATGAAATAAAGACAAAAAAATAAGCGAGTTGGCTTATTTGCCTAAAATATTTGTTGTGTGACATCGGGATCTCACACTAATGATCAGATACACTAAATTTGTTTAAAAATCTCTGTAAAATAATCAGCTAAAAATCGTTCTACTTTTTGAAAATAAAATGCACGTTTTGTCCTTATTCAATTTTTTTCACATTTTTTAGTTTAACGCCAAATTTTTTGCAGATTATTGATTTGTCTGCAAATTAAAAAAGTAAAAGAATTTGGTTTAAGGAAAAAAAAAACGCAAAAGTATATTTTTTTGGAGATTTGAAAATGCACAAAAAACATTAAGAAATATTTAAACGGAGACGGATGGAGTATTTGCGTGAGATCCATGGTGTAAGCACAAGGGGATTGATCAATACTCCAACCCATGCCATAGTGTGTCAAAGAATTACTCGGGAACCGATTGGGAAAAAATGTTTATCGGGAATTTTGAGGCTTCTTCCTTTTTTCTTTAAAATCTAGATTCCAGACCCGATAGAAAGCAAAATTTGGTGAAGCACATAAAGTGAAGGGTATGGTTGCCATTTCAAAAGAAAGAGGCTTGAATTGACTGTTCCAAATAGACAATAATGATAGGGAGTCAGTGTACAGAGTAGACAGGAGACTGAGGCCTGTCAGTTTTGCGTGGGTCGGCAAGAAAAATCCATTCTAATGCTACGCCCCGATGGGCGGGCAATAGAACAACCCTTATAATTAAGGCTGCTTGATTTTGTTATATTTTTTTTGGTTAAAGTCACTTTTCTGTAAGTGTATTTTTAGTGAAAAATATACTTGTAGATAAGTGGTGTTAACAAAAAAAAAATGGTAAAATCATTACCCATAAAGTGTATTTTTAGTGAAAAATATACTTGTAGATAAGTGGTGTTAACAAAAAAAGAAATGGTAAAATCATTACCCATAGTGAATTGGGCACAAAGACTAAATATATTTTGAAAAAAATGCATGACTGGTTTAGTTCCAGCGATTCCCTGGTATACATGGGACAAAAATCACTAAATAATTAGGGACCAAAATAGATGGGCAGAGTGATCTTATACACTTACATTAGGTTAGGAGGACAAAAATGAAAAAGGCAGAAAAGACTACTCCAAAAAGTATGTGTGGAGTCTTTGGATCAAATACAAACATGCCCAAGTTGATGGAAATATGAAGGGTGTACCACCGACATCGCCCAATACAACGGTCAGAACCATCCATTGACCAATAGTTAGCATTTAACTCCGTGGAACCCATGACGACTACGATAGGATGTTTATTTAATATATTTCTAAAATATATACCGCAGCTGGTGTTCTTCCCAAATTTTTTTTTGGTCAATCTTTAGAGATACTTTCATTTATATGAAAAACATATATTGGGAATAGCAGAACGGGTAGCCACCTCCAAAGAGATAGAAAAGCAACCACAAAACAAGTCTAAAATCACAAACAAATTGAGCCACTACAACAAAAGACACAATTGCCGATTAAAGGTTTGGTTGCCTAATGTGTCCTTTTTAGTCGCGAAATAATTTTTCCGACTAAATAATTTGGTCGGCAATTTAGTCAGGGAATGAAAGTCGGCATATGTAATTGCCGACTAAATAAGGTTTAGTTGGCCAATGGATGATTTTATCGACTAAATGGGTGACTGAAAAACTTAGTCGGAGTTTCTCTTTTAGTTTGTAAAGTTAACTTTTGCCGACTAAATATTTAGTTGGCAATAATAATTGTATTGTGGGTAAAACAGAATACTCGTTCCTCGACTAATTCTAGGAGATCGATCACATCGCTCTATTACAAAATACACAAATAAAACAGAACAAAACTCTATATGTATTGCTCCAAAGTAGTTTTTTTGTGTGGAAACTACTCCAAAGTAATTGATAGCACTCTAAGGGGTGTTTGGGCATGCGACGCTGAAAAAAAAAACCACTTGGCTTATTCAAAATTTATTCACAATTATTAATTTTGTGTGAATTATTGATTCATCTCGATTTTTTTGTCTTTAATGAAAAAAAAATATGAGTTTCAATCATAATGTTTTAATTTTTTTATTCTTCCTGGAAAGTGAACCAATAATGTAAAAAAAAATGATGCCAAACTAGCATATGCGAAAAAAAATGAAATAAAGACAAAAAAATAAGCGAGTTGGCTTATTTGCTTAAAATATTTGTTGTGTGACATCGGGATCTCACACTAATGATCAGATACACTAAATTTGTTTAAAAATCTCTGTAAAATAATCAGCTAAAAATCGTTCTACTTTTTGAAAATAAAATGCACGTTTTGTCCTTAGTCAATTTTTTTCACATTTGTTAGTTTAACGCCAAATTTTTTGCAGATTATTGATTTGTCTACAAATTAAAAAAGTAAAAGAATTTGGTTTAAGAAAAAAAAAACGCAAAAGTATATTTTTTTGGAGATTTGAAAATGCACAAAAAACTTTAAGAAATATTTAAACGGAGAGGGAGGGAGTATTTGTGTGAGACCCAAGGTGTAAGCACAAGGGGATTGATCAATATTCCAACCCATGCTATAGTGTGTCAAAGAATTACTCGGGAACCGATTGGGAAAAAATGTTTCTCGGGAATCTTGAGGCTTCTTCCTTTTTTCTTTAAAATCTTGATTCTAGACTAGATAGAAAGCAAAATTTGGTGAAGCACATAAAAGTGAAGGGTATGGTTGCCATTTCAAAAGAAAGAGGCATGACTTGACTGTTCTAAATGGACAATAATGATAGGCAGTCAGAGTACAGAGTAGACAGGAGACTGAGGCCTGTCAGTTTTGCGTGGGTCGGCAAGAAAAGTCCATTCTAATGCTATGCTCAATGGGCGGGCAATAGAACAACCCGTATAATTAAGAGGCTGTTCCAATTTCTGAAAAAAGTAACTTTTTAAAAAAGAAGGCAATTTCAAGCTCAAAAATCATGCATTTACGTAAATAATTTTCCTACCAATATGGATCTTGTTTGATAGATCTCATTGAGATCTTTTAAACGATGCAAAAAAAATTGAAAAATTATTTTTCATTTTCGTTATATTTGAGTTTGAAATTACCTTCTTTTTGAAAAAGTTACTTTTTTGAGAAAGCGGAACGGGGCCTAAGACCGCTGATTTTGTCATTTTTTTTTTTTGTTTAAAGCCACTTCTTTGTAAGTGAAATTCAGACATGTGCTTGTGCTTTTTTGTGTATTCTCCATAATGAACTATTCGGATTATCTATGAGCGCCCAGTATGATTCCGCAAAATAGGAGTTTGTAGGGTATGGAGGGATGAGAGTCAGGAGAAGAATTGATCCCGAACTCTATTGGTTGAATATCGTGTGAGTAATTTATTTTAATCAACGGATATCTGTAATTTTAACGTGGGGAGATTAATAAGTATTTAATATCATAGAGCTCGTAATATAATTGAGATAAAGACGAGAGTGCAATTATAATTCTATAGTAGGGTGAATTATAATTAGTGAAATAAGAAGTAGAATCCTGGTGGAATTAGGTTTTCTTATTTACACTGGGAGCCCTGACTTATTACTCTTTAGGACCCTATCGTAACTCTATATATATACGTTATGCTCTCTAGGTCAGATTAACGTTTTTCTATTATTCACGAAATAGAGGCAGACTTAGAGAGAGCAAACATTTCGCAAAAGTGTCCACACTCAGTTCGCGTTCTAGACGTGCAGGGAATACGATAGAAGATCGTAAGGTACGATTGAGCAGTATTCGTGGTTTATAGCAAGGCGTGCTATAACAAGTTCAACCAGCGTTTGTGGTAAAACCCTAATTCCGCCTGGTAAAACCCTAATTCCGCCTTGTAGGGTTTTTATTTTTGTTGTCTAATCTGTACGCGTCATTACTGGATCTTGAGAATTCGGTTTCCCAACATATCGAACACAAGGGAAAACAGTCTATTTTAGTTGGAAACAAAAGGTCTCTTTGGATGGCCATTTCTTTCTTTTATCATAGTTGCCTTTGTTGGCTACGTGACTTTACAGATTGTTGGTTAGGATGAACATTGTGTTTTTCATTTTCTTTCATTGTCAACTTGATTAACCAGTTTGATTAGTTTATTTAGAATTCGGATTATACTAGTGTCAAACAGATTTAGGAATTGTGGTTCTAGTTTTTTAAGGTAGCCTAGCCTCCATCTAACCACACAACATTTGAGAATTCCTTACGATTTTTTTCCCCCATAAACCATTACCCGAATCGACTTTCTCAACGTGCAAGCTGCAAGTTTGAAAGCGAATGGTAATGCGAGTCAAGTCATTACACCCAACATTCATGTAGCTGTAATTGTTTCTAATGAGTACTTTTCAAAAGCATTACGACGATTGGAAAACAATCTTTGTCATGAGTGATTAAACAAAGACTTTGACCTCAAGGCAAGTCCTACTGGCCGGTAATCCTCGTTTCTCTATTTCATTTTACTGTTAAAGGTAAGAAACGTACAGGACTCAAGACCAAGTCTAAATTCCC
>BPLS01012686.1:0-10784 GCA_019656275.1 Rhododendron kiyosumense | reverse complement strand
CGAATAGACAAATAGCAACTAGAGTGTAACATGCTTTCCAAGACTCGTCCACACATGATAAAATACCCTTTTGGCAACCATAAGAGAAACTATGTCCTCTGACCCACACACCAAGCCCAGTTCCTTCCTTGAACAACCACATGGTCTAAACTTCACAAATTGCCACAAGAATTCCAATAGCACAAAATCTGGTTCAGTCGAGTTCGGCAACTATAAACCCAGTTCCAGCACTTGGGCATTTATTTACAGCATTTCGGCTCACATACTAACAGATTACTATAAAATTCAACACTTACTAATTCATTTACAGCAGCTATGGAAATAATTTCCAGCATGCTAGCACACAATTCTTGCTCTTTAACAAACACAATTGGCTAATTAAACACACACAGGAACAGATGCAATCAATTTCCCAAGCTTATCAACCAATAACAAAGGATTTCAGCCATAGTTCCAACAAGCTTAATGATCTAAGGCCTAATTTTTGTGCTTCCAGTCTCCAATCATAATTCCGAAAAGAAAAAGAAAACAGCAAAGAACAGCCCCGATTAGGGTATTTGAACCCAACTGGTATCATAACCCCCAGATTACCCATATCAATTACAAGATATATGCTAACTAATCCATATAGAAAAGAGGCTAAGATTTACCTACCGAGATTACGACTTCCGTTAACACTAATCTTCTCTTTCCCGATCCTCTCTCAAGCGCCTTCTTTCTTCTTCTCTTTTCCTCTCCTGTACGTTTCTTTTTTTTTCTCTTCCGTTTGTGTTTTTTTTTTTTTTTTTTTTATTCTCTTAGTTAGATATATGGCACACATGCACACTAGCACTTCCCTTGCCATACACGTGCACACCACCAGCACACATATTTTTTTTTTTTTACAAGTACATCCCTATAGTTTTAGGAAAATACATTGGTAACCCACAAAAAGAAAATAAAATTCACTTTTAATAAGCCTATTTTTTTTTTCTTTCCTTTTCTTTTTTTTTTTTAAAAGAAATAAGAGTCGGATCTCACAATTATCCTCCCGTTAAAAGAATTTCGCCCCGAAATTCACTTACCTTCTGGAAACAGACGTGGATATTGAGCTCTCATACTTTCCTCAGTTTCCCAAGTTGCCTCCTCAACCGCATGACTTCTCCATAGAACTTTTACTAATGGGATAGTCTTATTGCGCAAAACTTGATCTCTGCGATCTAAAATTTCCACTGGCTGCTCCACGTAAGTTAGATCATCTTTTAGCTCTATCGACTAGGAAGTCAACACATGAGACGGATCCGCAATATACTTTCGTAACATGGATACATGAAATACATCATGAAGTCGACTCAACTCCGGTGGCAATGCCAAGCGATATGCTGTAGACCCAATCCGCTCAATGATCTCATACGGCCCAATATATCGTGGACTCAACTTGCCTTTCTCTTTGAACCTCATAACCCCTTTCCACGGTGATACTCGAAGAAATACCCAATCACCCACTGCAAATTCTAGATCCCTTCTCCGCTTATCCGCATAACTTTTCTGGCGACTTTGTGCAATTTTCAAACGATCACGAACCACTTTAATTTTATCGACAGTGACTTGAACCAACTCTGGTTTCGACAACCACCTTTCTCCAACCTCACTCCAACATACAGGAGTTCTACACCTCCGACCATATAAAGCCTCGTAAGGTGCCATGCCAATGCTAGATTGATAGCTATTATTATAAGCAAATTCCATCAACGACATATGAGCATCCCAGCTGCCTTTGAAGTCCAATACACAAGCACGCAACATATCCTCCAAAGTTTGAATAGTCCGCTTAGATTGCCCGTCAGTCTGAGGGTGAAAAGCTGTACTAAACTTCAAAGTAGTACCCATAGCTTGTTGCAAACTCGGCCAAAATCTGGAAGTAAATCTAGGATCTCGATCAGCAACAATCGACACTGGAGCCCCGTGCAAACGGATAATCTCATCAACATACAATTTAGCATACTTATCAACTGTATAGGTGGTATTAACAGGTAGAAAATGCGCGGACTTAGTCAATCGATCCACAATCACCCAGATAGAATCATAGCCTTTTTGAGAACGAGGAAGTCCAGTCACAAAATCCATCGTGATATGCTCCCACTTCCACACAGGAATAGGAAGAGGTTGCAATAAACCTGCAGGTCGTTGATGCTCGGCCTTTACTTGTTGACATACCGAACATCGAGCCACAAACTGAGCTATCTCCCTCTTCATCCCAATCCACCAATAGTGCTCCCTAAGATCACGATACATTTTCGTACTACCCGGATGCATAACATAAGCTGAACTGTGCGCCTCCTCCAAAATCTCTCTCTTCAAAGCTTGGTCTCTCGGTATACACAATCGATTTTCAAATAACAATAACCCGTCCCGAATAACAAAGTCTGTCCGCGTTCCATCTCTCACTCCATCGATAAATTTCTTCAGCTTCCGATCTCAATATTGAGTCTCCCGAATCCAATCAATCAGTAGAGGTCTCACTCTAAATTGAGCTATCAAAGCATTAGTATTTGTCAAGGCTAATTGCGCACCCATCAAAGTCAACTCAGTAAAATTATCAACACGAGTACACTGCACACATGCCAATCTACCTGAAGATTTTCTGCTCAAAGCATCTGCCACAACATTAGCTTTTCCAGGATGATAGTGAATACTGCAATCATAATCGTTAATTAACTCTATCCATCTTCTTTGTCTCAAGTTCAAGTCCTTCTGTGTAAACAAATATTTCAAACTCTGATGGTCGGTAAAAATCTCACAAGTCTCGCCATATAAGTAATGCCTCCATAGCTTTAGAGCAAACACAACTGCTGCTAACTCCAAATCATGAGTTGGATAATTACGTTCATGGTTCTTTAATTGTCTTGAAGCATAAGCAATTACCTTACCGCGCTGCATTAACACGCATCCCAAACCTTGGTGCGAAGCATCACTATAGATAACAAAGTCTCCCGTGCCAGAAGGAATAGTCAAAACTGGAGCTGAAACCAATCTAGCCTTTAGCTCTTGAAAACTCTGCTCACAAGCGTCAGTCCACTCAAACTTCACTGCTTTCTGAGTCAATCTAGTCAATGGTCTAGCAATCGCTGAGAAACCTTTAATAAATCGACGATAATAGCCTGCCAAACCTAAGAAACTTCGGATCTCAGAGACATTCGTTGGGCATTCCCATTTAACTACAGCTTCCACCTTTGCAGGATCAACACAAATTCCATCTCCAGATATAACATGCCCCAAGAAAACCACTCTATCCAACCAGAACTCACATTTGCTGAACTTTGCAAACAATCGTTTTTCTCGCAGAGTCTGCAGTGCAATGCGTAGGTGCTTCACATGTTCCTCCCTGCTTCGTGAGTATATCAAGATATCGTCAATAAAGACAATAATGAACGAGTCAAGATAAGGCTGAAATACACGATTCATTAAGTCCATAAACACGGCTGGAGCATTAGTCAACCCGAAAGGCATAACAAGGAATTCATAATGCCCATATCTAGTACGAAAAGCAGTCTTTGGAACGTCACTATCTTTCACTTTTATTTGGTGATACCCCGACCGGAGATCAATTTTTGAATACACTGTAGCTCCCTGCAACTGATCAAATAAATCATCAATCCGAGGTAAAGGATACTTGTTGCGCACTGTTACTTTATTGAGCTGACGGTAATCAATACACAATCTCAATGTGCCATCCTTCTTTTTAACAAACAACACTGGAGCTCCCCAGGGCGACACACTAGGTTGGATAAAACCTCGGTCAAGCAAATCTTGCAGCTGAATTTTTAATTCTTTCAACTCGGTAGGAGCCATTCGATACGGTGCTATAGATATAGGAGCAGCCTCTGGAAGTAACTCAATAGAAAACTCTACCTCCCTGTCCGGCACAATCCCCGGTAATTCTTCTGGAAACACATCTGTAAATTCCCGCACAACTGGAATATCCTCCAATTTAGTCTCTAATTTTGTTGTATCTATCACATGTGCCAAATAACATTCACAACCCTTTCTCAGCAATTTTCTGGCTTCAATTGCCGATATAAGACAAGTAGGAGTAACATTTCGCTCACCACAGAATTTAACCTCAGATTCATTAGGAACCCGAAATATTACCTCTTTCTTGAAACAATCTATAGAAGCATGATATGATGCTAACCAATCCATGCCCAATATTATATCAAAATCATGTATGTCAAGAGGCACTAAATTCACAAGTAATTCTTTTTCACCCACACGTACCACACAACCCCTATATGTCACATCTACCAACACCACTTCCCCAATAGGAGTAGACACAGATAAGCAATGATCTAATAATGTAAGGGGCTGATTTAAATGCATGCCAAATGACAGGGACACATACGAATGAGTAGAGCCAGGATCAATTAAAATATGTGCATCTCTACTAGAAACATTAAGTGTACCTGTAACAACATCAGGTGTAGCTTGAGCATCTTGCCGAGTCATAGCAAATACCCTAGCCTGAGTGCGAGGTCCACTAGAAGCTCCCCCACCTCTCTGAGGAGTCCTGGATGAAGCTGTACTACCACCAACCACACTACCCACCGATGGAGAAATAACAGATGTCACAGGACAATCACGAATTTTGTGCCCAGGTTGGTTGCAACGATAACATCTCTCTTGCTGTTTTCCCCTACAGTCTCGGGCCACATGCCCACTCGCTCCACAACTGAAACAGGTAATATTTCGTGAACCACTACTTGAAGAAACACTGGTTTGCTGTCTAGGTTGTTGCTTCTGAGAACTCTGACCTTGGTGACCACCAAATGGAACATTCTGTTGTGGCCTACCCTGAACTCCACTCAATTGAGATCCCTGAAACCTTTGTCTAGATGATCCAGCCTCAAATCGACCCCTCCTATATTGTGTTTGCCTCTCTTTCTTTTCAATAACACTTTTTTCTGAAATCTTTGATTTGTGTACCAAGTCAGAATATCTCTTTGCTTCATGAGTAGCGACTCCAGCTCGAATGTCGGGATCCAAACCAATCTGAAATCTTCTACACTTAGCATCCTCTGTACGGATTAAGTCTGGTGCGAACCGAGATAATTTGATGAACTTAGCATCATATTCAGCAACTAACATATTACCTTGCCTCAAACTAGAAAACTCAAGCTCCATATCATATTGATACAATAGAGGGAAGTATTGCTCATTGAAGGCTGCGATAAATTCTTTCCACGTAACTTTTTTCGGCACTGGAGGCTCCGGTTCCCCAATTACTGGTGTAGTCAGCAATCCTTTCGTAGCTTCCCACCAAAATCGAGCTTGATCTTTTAACATGAAAGGGGCAAGAGTAACTTTTTGATCATCAGAAACACTCATAACATCGAAAATAGACTCCATCCTCTTTAACCACTCCTCTGCTTCCAATGGCTCCACACCACCAGAGAATGTTGGGGGTTGAAGTTTCATAAACTGTTCATGGATTGTACTACGCGGCTGATTTGATGAACTTGCCCGTGCACCCGCTTGAAACTCAATAATCCGTGCAAGAGCCTGCATGATATCTGTTTGACTTTGAGTATTAAGTTCACCCTGACCCGCTTGACCCCCTGAATTCTCCTCCTGACCATCCATAACTTATATCTGCCATTGAACTCAAGATAAGCAATAAATATCATTGCAGTTCAATATTTATCACACAAACAGAAATAAACTAGCCACCAACTCAACTGACTCCCTATGGTCCACTGCAAGTTCTAGACTCCAAAAATGTCTACAGAACCTAATAACCATAGGCTCTGATACCAAAAATTGTCACACCCCATCCCGGAAAACACCACGCTAAATTATTTTCCAGATGGGATGGACCCACACCTTGGCCCTGCTCAAACAGTAAATAAAAACACTAGCCAAGCGTCCAACTCATACAAAAAAACTTAACTTGCATATATACGGAATTAACTATCATACAAGACGTGCCCACAGGTATTTACAACATATACAAGCTCCAAAAATAGGCACATAATCAAAAGAGTCAAAAAGCTAGACTACTATATACAACACTCCCGTCTAGACTCTGTAGTGGACCCGCGTACCGTCACGCACCTGAAAAGAAATCACTGTGGGGGTGTGAGCTATCAACTTGCTCAGTGAATGCTCTTATCCATAATAAGAGAAGCAATAAAGACAAGTGCTGTCAAACGATTAAAACAAGAATATACAGCTCCACAATAACGTTCCATTACGTAATACTCATAACGCCACTAAGGCACGCCACTAAGGCAATTTTATAACGCCACTAAGGCAATTTTATAACGCCACTAAGGCAATACTGTTTACGCCACTAAGGCAATAGTCGTCACGCCACTAAGGCAATATTCGATAACGCCACTAAGGCCATATTATAACGCCACTAAGGCTATGATCATATTCTCGCTTAGGAGCTCATGCCAAATGTTAACCATTTCAATACGAAAAATAATTCTACACCGTGTCCCATCTTCCACTATTAAAAATAAGAACACCCACCTCAAGGTCCAACCAAAAAGGTACCAACACGAGCTCACTCCCTACGTGGAGTCGCGGTGCTCGTTGCCGCTTCCGAACCTGGCGTGGAACACATAAATCAACATGTGAGTATTATTAGTGATATACTCATAAAAATGGAAGGATTGCAATCACTCCTCTAGTATCATGTTCCTTTTAAACTAACCACGTAATAAAATTCAGCTCATCGAACCACATAAGAGAGTGTCATTTTCATAATAAAAAAAACTACTCGAATAGACAAATAGCAACTAGAGTGTAACATGCTTTCCAAGACTCGTCCACACATGATAAAATACCCTTTTGGCAACCATAAGAGAAACTATGTCCTCTGACCCACACACCAAGCCCAGTTCCTTCCTTGAACAACCACATGGTCTAAACTTCACAAATTGCCACAAGAATTCCAATAGCACAAAATCTGGTTCAGTCGAGTTCGGCAACTATAAACCCAGTTCCAGCACTTGGGCATTTATTTACAGCATTTCGGTTCACATCCTAACAGATTACTATAAAATTCAACACTTACTAATTCATTTACAGCAACTATGGAGATAATTTCCAGCATGCTAGCACACAATTCTTGCTCTTTAACAAACACTCTTGGCTAATTAAACACACGCAGGAACAGATGCAATCAATTTCCCAAGCTTATCAACCAATAACAAAGGATTTCAGCCATAGTTCCAACAAGCTTAATGATCTAAGGCCTAATTTTTGTGCTTCCAGTCTCCAATCATAATTCCGAAAAGAAAAAGAAAACAGCAAAGAACAGCCCCGATTAGGGTATTTGAACCCAACTGGTATCATAACCCCCAGATTACCCATATCAATTACAAGATATATGCTAACTAATCCATATAGAAAAGAGGCTAAGATTTACCTACCGAGATTACGACTTCCGTTAACACTAATCTTCTCTTTCCCGATCCTCTCTCAAGCGCCTTCTTTCTTCTTCTCTTTTCCTCTCCTGTACGTTTCTTTTTTTTTCTCTTCCGTTTGTGTTTTTTTTTTTTTTTCTCTTAGTTAGATATATGGCACACATGCACACTAGCACTTCCCTTGCCATACACGTGCACACCACCAGCACACATATTTTTTTTTTTTACAAGTACATCCCTATAGTTTTAGGAAAATACATTGGTAACCCACAAAAAGAAAATAAAATTCACTTTTAATAAGCCTATTTTTTTTTTCTTTCCTTTTCTTTTTTTTTTTAAAAAGAAATAAGAGTCGGATCTCACAGAACAAGTCACTACATGCTGCTTACTCTTGCGCGCATCATTCCAAGACAAATGCGCGCCGGTGAGCTCAAACCCACAACTCTTATTCTCAAACTCTCTGGGCTCTGGAAGGACCAGTGCACACCCAGGACAAACTACGCAGATATAAGCAGCATAATATACAGTTTAAAGGCTGTAAAGCCCTACAAATTAATAAAACACCCCATAAACAGTGTGGGGACAAAATAATGGCCTAAGGCCGAGCTACCCGTGCAAGGCCACTCACTGGTCAAAAGGCAAACTGTCGCGCGATGGACTCAGTCTGGCGCGCGAAGATATGCCCTGGCGCACTATCGCGCGATGGAGTGAGTCTGTCACGCGATGGTGCGCCCCAGCACACTGTCGCGCGATGGAGTGAGTCTGTCGCGCGATGGTGCGCCCTGACGCGGGATGGTTGCGCCCTAGCGCGGACCAGACCAGTGCTTGGTTTACACATTTCTGGGTTCTGAGACAGGTCCAGAATAATCTCAGGGGTACTCCAAAATAACAGAAACACATATTGAAGTACAACTAGCATTTCTAACAAAGGAAAAGCAATAGACAGGTTGTTAGCATGCTTAACAGTGATCTATATACAAAATACAACATAAAACAGTAGGACACCAATCCCCACGCGGTCCATCGCATGCAGCACAGGAGTGTCGCGCGAGAGAGTGGGACCATCACGCGTTGGTTCCTACCACAACGGTTTTGAAACCTTGCTAGCTTTAGGACCAGGACTGGTATTGATTACTAGCCTTGGCCCTGCCAGCCCCCTCAGGGATCAGAACAGAAAATAGTAGGTAAGCTATACCTTTGATTGAGTTTGAAACGAATTTGAGCTTTGAGGTTTGATTAAGGTGTTTGAAAAGGTTGAGGTGCGAGAACAAGCTTTGTTCTTGGATGGTTGAAGTGTGAAAATGGAGGATTGAGAGTGTAATCCTTCTTTGGGCTTAAAATTTGGTAACCCTTTGAAAGAGAAACAGTGGAAAATGCTAACCTTTGCAAATGAAGAGAGATGGGTATAAATAGGGAGAGAGGGAGGATCTGGTAGGAAACAGAGGAGTTCAGCCAGTCCACGAGGCCTGGCTGAACTTGCATTGGTGGCTAACTGCCCATCTCAGGAAAGATTGGTGGTAGGTTGGACCATCGCGTGACAGAGTCAGTCTGTCGCGCGATGGTGCGCCCCGGCGCACTGTCGCGCGATGGAGCCAGTCCGTCGCGCGATGGTGTGCCCTGGCGTGGGATGGTTGCGCCCTGGCGCGGACCAGTAGGGTTTTTGGTTTTTGAAGTGGCTTAGACTAGGTTAGGTTCAAGGGTTTTGCAAACACTCAAAGCTCAAGCACTTATCATTCTCGGGGTGTTCTTGATCCATTTCATCATTGGGGAATCAAAAACCGTAAGTAAACTAATCTGGAAGCCCAGATTGGGGTGTCTACACTTTTCTGGAAAAAAAGAATGAAGTTTATGATTTTGTTCCCCACTTTTCCGCCGGGTAGGCGTGAGCGAAAAATCAAATGGCGTGTGCGGTATGAGTGTGAGTGTGTCAGGACTTGTCGTCGTCCAACGTATGAAAGGCATGGGCGCCTCGATTTGACTTCGTATGTAGTGTGGCTGTGTGTGACCCAAAGGGTGAGACCACAATGAGGTTCATAGTTTTGCCACAACGAGCATGGATTTAGAATTTTCCAATCGTGTGAGAAAAAGTAGAGAACATCGTAGAAGTACCTTTATTATGTCGTAATAATAAAGTTGGGGATACAAGAGAGAAGGAATAACTTTATTATGCCGTAATAATAAAATTTGGGGTACAAGAGAGATAGAAACCCGAATTACTTAAAGAATTAATTGAGCGAATGTGAGAAAAGTAAGATAATTGCTTCACTAGGAAGGCTTTGTTTTTAAGTGTTGAGCTTGATTGGTGTGTGAACCCTTTTTTCTTTTTGAGTTCTTCTATTTATAGGCCAAGGGTCTTCGATTTTCTATATGCAAGGGGCTTGTTGTCCTTTTCTTGTGGCGCCATGTGTCTCTTGTAACTTCCACTTCATGGGATCATGGGTAGTTACCCGAAATTCCATTTATTACTCATGTGTTTACTCTTGATCATAGGCAGTTAATGGGATAATGGGTTTCCTCTATTTCCTATTTCCATGGATTTGAGAGCACCATTGGCCATTTGACTACCATTTGACCTAGTGAAATGGCCTTTCAATAAACAATAATAAATTAGCCCACGTCCATTTTTCATGGGATGGTTCCAGAAGATTTTCCATAGGGAAAATGACAGCCCAGGACGTGTTTGGATAGTTAATACCTACCAAGAACAAGTTAATAACATTTGTTAATGCTGAAAATGTTTTTGGCGGGTATTAATTATCAAAACACGTCATTGGCCATCATTTTCCCTTTTCCATAACTAAAGCAAATATGGGCCTTTCCATTTCCATCGAAATTCTTGAGCCCATAAAGCTTTTATCCCATGACCCAACCGAATTAAAATTAATCAGGACCGTATAATATTATCATGGCCTATTAATTTTAGATCCAAACATCTTTATTCATGGCCCAATTTAATTAAAAGATAACTAAATGGCTCTCCAATACTTGCCAAGGACTGTGTGCCAAAAATGGGTCTAAACAGATTTCTTAAAAAAAAAATGACAACAGATCACAAAACTGGGTTCTTCCTATAGCATTTTCGGATTATTATCCAGAAACAAAATAATGACACGAAGACACCCTTTGGCTTGGCTTTGTAGTTTGCGGAGGAACCTCTCGTCTGGTCCAGTTTTGCCTTTTTGTCAGCTCTTTTGCAACAATGATTGGGAGGGTTCATTTATACAGCTTGTCAAATTTTTATTCACGTATAAAAAATTAGCCTGATCAAACATCAATAATATGTACATGAACAAAACATATTTGTACAATGAAAAGATGACAAAATATATACTAAAAACTTAAATTGCCCATTTTTGCATTGTAGAAAGATGT
>BPLS01012685.1:27217-43019 GCA_019656275.1 Rhododendron kiyosumense | reverse complement strand
GGGAAGGTGGAATCAGAGAAGGTGAAACGGCTGAAGTAGTTTTGTTAAATTAGGAGGGACAAAATTGGAAACCAAAAACTTTGAACTTTTGCCAGTATCCTCTCTCATGGAATCTCACCAATATTGGTGAGAAACAAAATAAGGGGTTTTAAGGGGTTCCTCATTCTCACCCTCCCCCTTCTTCTCTCATAATTTCTCACCCTTTTGGCTATCCAAACAAGGGAGAGAGTACCTATTCCATCTGTTTCTTTTCTTTTCTCTCGATTCCCCTCCATCCAAACGACCTGTAAGTGCTTGAATGTACAGTTGCTAATTTTCACTCTTTGAGTTTGCTTCCAGTGAAATGTATACCTAATTTTTGGTTTTTGATTGATTAATGTAGACGCTGAATGGTTGTTCCTTTTTTACATGGTATGACACCACTACTTGTGCTAGAGGAATGGATTATGGAAGGCATATGTCAAGAAAATTGGTCAAATTGAAGGCGGAAAATGAAGAGCTTCTAAGGAAAAATGAAACAATTGAGATGAATTGAGGAATTGATGAGCTCAAATGAGAGTGGCCTAAAAAGTTCAGAGATATTTGTAGGCATGTAAAATTTCTAACCTATCACAAATCGCCACGTGTTGCTAGGGCATATAAATTGGTCAATCAAATGTCGCCAAGTGCCTTTAAGTCAAAGTCAAAGTTTTATGGACGGGCCAATCAAATGATGCCAAGTGTCCGTGGTCAAAAGTCAGAGACACATAAATGGACCAATCAAATGGTGCCACGTGTTAAAATGACACAGTTATTATTTTATCAAATCCGGCCAATCAAATTAGGCTAATTGGTGACTAATAATTATTATTTCTTTTAAATTCAATAAAGGAAATAATTAAAGAGATAAATATGGAAGGTTAGGGTTGGAGTCTCCACCCAAATCCTTATAAATAGAGGTGTTCCCTCTCATATTTTTTCCATCTGCACATCGAAGCGTACAAGCTCCAGAGCTCTGAAGATCAAAGCCCTCAAGCCCTTCAGAATTCTTCAAGTGTGCATCCACCAAGAAGTTCTTCGAATCAAAGCTTCAAAGCCTCGAAGAACTTTCAACCCAAGTCATCAACTTCTCCACAAATCTCGGAGGAGATTCTGCCGTTTGATTCGAGATCAAGCATCAAGCTCTCGGTTCAACAACCGAAGAGAAGAATCAGAAGACTTTATTTTCTTTGATTAGAAAATAAATCAGAGATTGTAAACCCTAATTTCATACATCAATAAAATTGACTCTTGTTCAACATTTTTCCATCTTTTTCGCAGACTCGAAATTTGTGTTCAACAATATTGAAGAGAAATGAAGAGTTGGTGAAGTCCTTAACATTGTCCGAAGCCAAAGTGTTGAAGCTCCGGCTTTTGTGGATTGTTATGTTAGTTATGGGCTTTGCCATTTTATTTTTTGGGTTTCAGGTTTGTGAACAAAAGAAACACATTGTTCTTGCAATAAGGTCTCAGTTGTAACATTTGCAGTTTATTTAGGCTTGAAATTGAATACAGATTGTCAAAGACAGTTAATTCCAAACATAATGATTTTTATGCTATTTCCATTTTTTGGACAAATCATCCATTCTATTTGGTACTCTCAGAAAGGTGCTGCAATGAACTTTGTTTGCCTAGATTGAAAGTGCCATATCAAACTGAAAGTGCCCTGTCAAAGTTTGTAGGTGGTGTTGGTGTAAAATTGTACATGGAAAATGCCATGATTCTTACTTAATGCTACTTAGTCTTGCACACATACATAATTGAAATGCGGGGGCATGGATGTTTTACCAAACGGAGCCAAGCACACAGTGTCTATCTCTCCTACATAAATCCAGAGAACACTTTCTCTCCTCTTCTATTTTTCAGAAAAGCCAACAGTTTTGCAACACCCAGAAATTAAGTCGCCAAAAGATTTGTATAACGTCCAACTGTAAAACATAAATGGTGGTGGCTGTGCTTCTTGAAGTGTTAAGTACACAAAGTTACAGAACTGAACAAAATTTCAATTAAAGGGCTGTCAAAAAGCCAATTACAAGCATCAAACTAGCAAATATTAACTGAAACAAGAACAACATAGCTCAAATGGCCATAAGTCTAGCCCGTTACACACAATGCAGAGAATCACTTGGTACCTTAATCTACAAAAGGAAAGCTCTTATAAGTTTTACACACAATGCAGAGAATCACTTGGCACAACCTGTAAGTATTTTGCAAACCATCTGGTGGTGTTATTTGCTACTACTCCTACATAGTCTTTAGAATGGAGAAAACTTGATAGACACAGCTCACTCCCCCTTCCCCATTGGGATCCCTGGACAGTCTATGATCCTGTTTCCATCAAAGTCGACACACACAACTATTTGATAGAGCTGACGGTTCCCCAATTTGTCGTCCTCCTCCATGACCATGCCTGTCTCGTAAAACCTCCCATTTGGTTGGATTCCCATAAGAAAAAAAAGAAAGAGGTGGTGGGTCTTGTGAGTTGTGACTAAGATTCATACTAACAAGAGTAATATGAAATAACAAGATACTAATATATATGTACTAATATGAAATAACATGAATCCATGGCTTTGGAACTTGACCTCTCTATAGCAATGCAAAGAGCTAAGAAAATCAAAAAATTCAAAAAGTTCTACATGTATTGACAACCAGATCAAGAACCGTTTTTATAGAAGCAGTCTTACTTAAGTTGAGTTTTTTTTTTTTGGGAAAATGTGCTATTACCATTCAAAATAAGAAAAAAAAAAGAAGTTATGAACTAAAGCCGAAAATAGTCAGTGATTATCCACCAGATCGAGAACCGTTTTGCCCTAATTTGGCCTTCTCTCTGGTTCAAAGCAGATTGAGAGAGGAATATCAACAACAGCAGAGAATCAAGGGTTAGAACAACAAAAAAAAAAAGAAGAAGCCCTAAACTGGTTCGGAAAAAAAAAACCCCTAATAATCGGGAGAGAGAGAGACCTTGGTGGTGCAGTTCGTTCTTCTTCTACTGGATCGATTCATCGTCTGTCGATTTCGTTCTTCGTTCTCCTATGTTCAAACACAAGGGTTAGGGTTTCTGGTTCTTGTACAGAACGAGACAGAGAGAGAGATTACAGAATTGAACCAGAGAGAGTGAGAGATCTTCAGTCGCTCTTGTGTTCTTCGTTCGTCGTCGTCGTTATTCTTCTTCGTTCGTCCGCGTTCTTCTTCTCTTCCCTGGTTCTCTCTTTCTCTCCAAGCCTCTGCGTGAAATGAACCAAAGAGGCGGGAAGTGTAATTTGTGGGTTTTTTATGCCCTTTCTTTCCATGGTCCTTGGATTAAATTCAAGGGTTGAGAACAGAAGACCGCATCACAGTCTCCTCCAGGAATAATCCGGGATCCCTGAAGGGATCCGGACTGTTGTTTCCAATAAACACAATTTGTAAATTTAGAAGCTCAATCAAGTATTTGCTAAACATATATGTATGGTGCATAATTCAGCGATGACAAATTAAAATTGTTGATAAAATTTACTTATAAAAAAAATTGTTGATAAAAATTTTAATTCCTGCTGATATTGGTTCCAATTTTCCACTTTTATCTTCACTATTTTCTCGAAAGTCCTAAAACAAATAAATTAGCAAGTTTTAATAATGTTTATAGTTTGGGTCAAGCTACAAATTAGACACCTATTTTGTGTAACATTAATTTCATCATATATAAAGAGTTGTAACTTTACCATGGTAGGCAAAACACCTATAAAGTTGCAAAACATTCACCAAAATACGCTGTAACAAATATAGGCCTAATATTTCTCAAAAATAGGGGTGTATATTGATGCTTTTTCCATGTTTATATGATGTGTTTGTGACAATATTAGTACTACAAGTTGGACTGAATTCAACTTTGTTTGGTTTTGAGGAAAACAAAATTTAATGTAATGAGTGGAGAAAATAGATACATAAACTTATTGATAGGCGCGTGATATCTTGGATATGAGCGCCTAAGTAGGGCAAATTAGCGCATTAGAGGCGCGTTTTATTCCATTTTCCGCTTGATGCCATGCTTTGTCTTGGTTTTGTGTTCTTTTTATTTTCTTAGGTAATAAGGCGGATTTAGCGCCAAGGTTGGAATGAGTGGTTTCAAGGCTAGTTCATATGTTGCTGGGATGCCAAGGCAGAGGCGTAAACGTCGGGTGACGTCGTTTGTACCATCCAACTAGTCCTGAAAGAAAGCACAAAAAAAAAATTACTAAGTAGTAACTTAGCAAAAAAAAAAAAAAAACTAAGGAAAGTAACTACTTATTTACCCGGATCATAAGAGTCATTGTTCGTCGCACATCCCATTGTGGCTAATGGTCTTCCAAATCCACCTTCTTTGTTCTTGTACTTCAACAACTCTCTATTGATGACTTCATCTTGAACATTGACATCATCGGGAAAGAAAGCTTCAACACAAGTAAGAACCCATCCATAATGATAGGATCATCTTGAATGGTATGATCTTTGTAGAAGTAAAAATGATTCAAAAAGTAACCCGTCAAATGCAATGCACTATCTAACCGACCCTTGGCTTTTCCATCAATGACATCTAGTATTGGCCGGTAGTTAGTCTCAACTTGCTTGTATGCCCCTTTGATCTCTTCTTTTGCGTTTTTGAGCTCTCCATATACAAAGCCCATTGAGGGCTTCCGATCCCCATCAACAAGTCGAAGAACCATAACCAACGGACCAAACACTTTCAAGCATAAGGTTACGCCATTCTAAAATGCCATACTCATCGAGGTAGCAAATGCCGTTTTCCCCTTTGGGCTCTTCGCCCATTTACTCTTGTCCCATGCCTCACTACTAAACATTGCCCGCAATTCTTGTTTCTTTTCCATCAAGCTTTGTAAAGTCAAGAAGGTTGTCGCGAATCTAGTAACACCCGGCCTCACTATGTCTCTCCTTCGTATATTTTCTCATCATTGCCAATGTATTATGAAACAAAAATAGTGAACGCCTTGGCCTTATCAATAATTCCTTTAAACTTGGATTGCTTACCGATTCCTTCAAGCATGAGATTTATTGTGTGGGTACCGCATGAGGTCCAAAATATGTTAGGCCTCTTGATCTTTAGCAAATCCGCCGCTGGCATATTGTTAGATGCATTATCCGTGACTACTTGAACTACATTTTGTACCCCAATATCTTCAATGAACTTGTCAACGTATTCAAAGATATACACCCCCGTGTGTGATGCTTCTGAATCTTCCTTTGAAGAAAGAAAACAAGTCCCATGCTTACAGTTAACGCACAAGTTCATAATGCTTCTCCTCTTTCGATCGGTCCAAGCATCCGTCATGATAGAACAACCCGTCAAAGCCCACTCTTCTTCTTGCCTCTTGAGTAATTTTTTTTTTATATCCACCTCCTCCTTCAACAATGGCTCCCTTAGTTGGTATTGGCTTGGAGGTTCGTATCCCGGTCCAAATTGGCCAACCGCTTCAACAAAACGTTTGAAACTATCATTGTCTATGGCATGAAATGGAATACCGGCTTCGTACACCCATCGAGCCAAGTATTGACTCACTTCATGACTCCTCTTCTTCCAAATTGCATCTTTTATATTTGGTTGTATTACCTTCTTGAATCCACTCGTAGTCATGTCAGAAGAGCCGGGATTGATCTCTGTATATCTATCTAGGGGACCAAGAACATGGGGCCTCTTCCTTGAACCTAAATGCTCAACTTCATCATCCTCAAATTCATCACCTTCTTCATGTACTATATTAACTTCCTCCCTAAGATAAATGCCTCCTTGCTTCTTCTCTTTCTTTTTAGCTGCTGTCTCATCAAGTGCCTTCTTACACTTTAATATATCTTCCTTGCTTGCCTTAGTGCATGCGGCAACATCTCCCTTAACTTGAGCTATGTGTTTTTTCATCCTACTAACCCCTCCAGTGTACTGATTCCCACACAACATGCATCTTAAGCGGTCCTTATTTTTAACATCCACAATAACTCCATACTCCCATCCAACATCATCCGAATTTCTTTTCAATACTGGCTCAGAATTAGAGGCCTCTGAAGATGGAATATGAGTGGGATCCATTGACATTTGATATCAGTATAAACTACACACTACACAGTAACACACACACAAAAAAAAAAAAAAAATATATATATATATATATATATATATAGAGAAGACTGTCAGGAAACCGTTAAGTGTTAACATGATTATAAGTTAAGATTTTACACTTTGTGTTAATTGTTAACACCAAACAATACTACTGGCTACACTTTGTTTTAAGATTAAAAACAAAAAAAACAAAAAACCACGTTGCCACTTTGGCCACTGTCCACGCTCACTCCACAGTGTCCACAGTCCAGACCACACGAGACTTACGAGTTACAAAATAAATAGGCACTGTGTGAGAGAGAGAAACTGTGAGAGAGACCCCATACGAGATCTCGACCGTACGAGAGAGAGAGAGGGATCGAGGATTCGAGAGAGAGAGAGACTGAGAGAGAGAGAGAGAGAGAGAGAGAGAGAGAGAGAGAGAGAAATTACAGCAGTAAAGCGGCGGCGGCGAAGGCAGGCGGCGTCGACTTCAATCCGTCCTAGATCGATTGAGAGCAGCGACTGGGTCTGGGTAACAAAGCCCTAGACTGAATTTGATTATTCGAAGGCTTTAAATTGGGTATGAGATGTAAGTTACAGTTACCCCCCTTCATTTTCCAAAAATATAGATTTTACCCCTTTTAATCGTTTTTTTACCGATTAATCGCCTTTTAACCGATTAATCGAGTAATCGCCTACTAATCGCCGTCCGGTTAATTGGCGATTAATCGCCGATTAACTCCGATTAACCTCCCGAGCGCCAAATCTAGCCGATTAGGCATTAATCTTATCGGAGAGGGCAAATTTCCGATTAATCGGCGATTAATTCCGCCTTTTAGAACACTGCTTTTATCTATTGGCAACGAAGTTTACATCAATATAGAAGAAATTGTGTAATTTGTGGATCTCATGTTCAGCAAGGTCATATTCATTATGTGGTTGTGTAATGATGAGTAAGTCTATATCATTAATGTTTCCTGAGTTTTATTTCTAGGGTTACATTTTTATAAGTAACTTGCTATTTTTTTGGCTGGTAGACATCATTTGAACACATCCCGAAACCATCTTGTAATTGTGATTGTTGGATTTAGAATGCAATGATATCTTGCCTTGATAGTTCTAATTTTTCTCAATTGAGTGCATAATTGGAGATGTTATTCAACGCGACTATGAATTTGAACTAAGGGTGACTCAGCGGAAAAAAATTCTATATCTATTTAAATTTCTTCAGCGGAAAAAAATTCTATATCTATTTAAATGTCTTCAGAATTGAACTAATACAAAAGGACTACTATTTAAGTTTGTTTCGAGCATCTGCACCCAAATCCTTTGTTTTAGATGTCAAAACTAACATGTGTTTTTTTGGCAAAAATGGTTTTGGAGACTAATTAAAATGCAATTCTTCGTTTCATAGTTTAAAAATAGATTATTTGTTTTGAGGAGCTTCTATCCCCATTTTCGAGAAATAGAAAATCATTAGACGTACTATTATACCTTGCTTCTGTGGAACTATTTTTCGGCTTAAGTAATCTGCTTCAGAAAATTATGTGCTACTAATAGGGTGAAGATGAATATATTAAAATGGTAAAGAAGGTAGTTACCTTGGCGGGGTAACCTTTGTTGCAGCCATGAGTAACTTCCAATGGTTTTCAATTAATTGTCTGAGACCATTCCAAACCAATATGGATAGCATTATGGTTATGTACTTCCAGTTTTCAGCTCTGTGTGTGTGTTGAGCAATGGAGGTGTGTGTGTGCTATGCTTGCACACACTTAATTGCACTTGAACTTTCAGTCACAAAACCGGTGGCTACATTGGCATGATATTGTTGGCTATGATGAAATTTTTGTAACCCAAATGGCATAAGTTTGTTGAAGATACTTGTAGTTTTCAGCTGTGTTTGCTAAGATTTCAGTTTTCAGCTGAGTTTTTGGGATGCCATTTTTCAATTTGGAACACATTTGCCCCTCAATTGAACTGCCACTGGTCTTGAGGATGAGTGTAATTCTATCTTTTCAGCCTAGGCAAAAAACATCAATGCCATTACAATGTTATGGGTGAATGACAGGTTATGGATGATTTTGTATCTATAATAAGGCGATGATGAAATGTCTCTCTTAGCTATCAAAAGAAAATTGTTTTCCCTACATAATGACCCTTGGCATGCTATAGAATAATGTAACCTGATACTTTGGCTGCACAACTTCCCTTTCTAAACTCTCTGAGATCTTTTGAAGTATTTGTTTGAAAAGCTAGATTCTTGCTGCCTTTTTTCATGCTGTAGAAAGATGCAACTTGATAATTGTACATGTTTTCTCTCACCTTAAATCCAAATTTTCCTCTGCGATAACACAGATGCACAAAATCACTCTTACGAAAAATCAATTGGGGACTTATTGAACTGAAAAAGTTCAGTTTGATGTACTATATTTGCTTAACCATGTCTTCAAAATTGAACGAATACGAAATGAGTATTGAAATTTGCTTTGAGCATCTGCACCCAAATTCTTCATTTTGGACATCAAAACAAACATATTTTTTTTTATGGGAAAAGTGGTTTTACAAGGATGATAGCATGGAAAATTTATTTACGCTCAGTTGTCAAGATAAGGTCATTTAACTAAAGGCATAACCAACTAGATCCCGGAGCAAAGACACATTTGATTGTTAATTTCAATGTGACAGATAGATAAAGGCATATATTTCAAGTCCCAGTGACGTTTGGACCTTCCTTGTTACAGTTACGTGGGAAAAGTGGTTTTATGGGAAAAGTGATATTCGATGGCTATGCGCGATCGAAGAGCCCACTATATATCCATAGAAGTTCCACAACCAAGCTGTTCATGAACACTGTCGAGGTATTTTTAAGACGTTACTCATAGATAAATGAGGTTATGGTTGTGAATCATAATAGAACCAAATTTTTCATAGAATTTTTAATGTCAGGTGTTTCAACATAACTAAGATACAAAGAGATTTCATTTGGACTGTTGAGACCAATACATAATAGGTGCACAGAACGTTTTTGACGAAATGCTGCAAAGGGAAAAAAAGAGTTCATCAGGTGATACAAATTTCCATCTTTGTTGTAATACTGGGTTGAGTAGGATTTTCCATGTACTCTGTTGAAATTTCTCACTTCCCATTCAGTGAAGAACATAAAGCTTTAGATCTCCTCTTTTGACCAAGATGGTTTCAATCAAGTATATTCTTATTCAGTGTGTTTGTGTGTATTTATTGATTATGATGTGATTTTTAGTTGAGGAACTAATTTTGGCTGGACAGCGGCTGGTCTCTTCATTTCTGGTGCGAACTCTGATGATCTTGGTGTTTGTGATGGCGAAAAATTGATTATATTGAAGGATTACCTAGGAAACTAGAGTGGGGACATTTGAGAGGTTTGCATAAAGCAATCAAGCTAAGTGAACCAGCTTTAGTTTCTGGGTATTCCACGATGACTTGGCCGGAAAAAAATCTAAAGGTAGATTCTATCATTCAATGTATCTATGCCCATTAACAGAAATGTACTCATTACTCTTTAGACATACCTAGCATCCTCTCGAATTGTTTGTTATTTCTAGGTTCATGTGTTCCAATGAAAGGCTTCTTGTGCTGTATTCCTTGCAAACTATGACACCAATTCTGCCGCAAAAATCACCTTTCAGAATACGCAATATGATCTGCCTCATTGGACTATCAAAGACTCAGTGTTCTCACGGTAATGTCAGCTGGTCACTTCTTTAGCATTCCTCACATGATGGAAAGAAAAAAAACCACTTCCATAGAATAAGCTTTACTTTTCTATCCTGATGTAAGAACCTCTTACAGGGCGCTAGAGAATCCAAAACTGACATTTATCAACAATGTGAAGTTGAGAGCTGGAATTAACAAGATTTCTTTGTTAAGCATTGTTATTGGTCTTTCGGTTGGTTCTCGCTTTCTAACAAAAGTTCGTGTTCTTTGGATGGCAATCATGGTATTGGACTCATTATCATACGATTCATTTTCAGAATGTTGGTGTACATTATGCGACATCGAATACTGCAGTTCTTGGTCCAGTTACATTGGAGGGTCACAATGAGAGGACAAGTGACTTAACAAATCAAATGTGGTCCTACAAGAATTGTTTTCGCTTATCATGATATTTTTCTACTCCACCTTTCTTTTGCTAGACTGCATAAGCAATTATGGAACTTACAAAATCTCTGATCTGTTTCTGGATCTCGGATTTGTAGAATGATTTGTGACGGGAAAAGAAGACAATGGACTCTACTTTATTTTCTTTTTCCTGTACAATAAAGACAACCCCCAGTTTCTGCTTTTCCTCCACGAATTCCTCAACAAATCTGACATTCAAACCCAACCTCAACGTAGATTCACAAAGCCAACAATAGTGAGATATCATAAAGCCTAAATGGAGAAATAAGCAATCATATTTCATAAATAAGTAGTGAATAACCCTCACATGGTACAAGGTAATAACCCTCCAAATAGCTCAATAATGCCTTGGTGGCCTTCTACTGACGGCATTCAAATCAATTCCATTGGCCTCAATACATAGCGCATGGTAATTGTGGCTGCTGTAGCTATACTGAAACTTTTAACAAGAAGAAAGGCGCAAGTAATTGTGGAAAAGCCTCCCACAGATGGTAAAGAATGTTCTAGATTATAAGGAACAAGATCAACAAATTTAACTTCTATACGAAAATCCATTAAGGATGATGCGGCTATGATATATTGTCGTTATAAAGGCCAATGGTGATAGTTTTTGTTCATTGCAGGCACCATGTTCCACTCTCGTGGCTGAAACCAAGTGGCAATTTCTTAGTTGTGCTAGAAGAATGGGGTAGTGATCCAACTGGGATTTCATTGGTTAAAAGAACAAGTGGAAGTGTTGCAGTTTCCTTAAATTGGCGCTTTTGGACAGTTTATGTATTGTTTATGAAGTACTTCTATTATCCAGCATCCAAATAAGAGCTGAAACGAGCCTTAGAATGCTATTTTCCTTTTGCTCTTCACTTCAGTCTCCACTTGGTGTGCTTCACTTCAGTTGCTTTCTAAGTACTTTTGCTTTGTCTTACCTGCATAAATTTTATTACAATGGCAAGTCTTTTGAACTTCTACACATAACTACCAACTGAATTCTCAACTTCCAAAACCATGGATGAATGTCATTACAAACTACTCTTCTTGGAAGTTTCGATGGGCATGATATTCGTGTTGTGCACAAAGCACTAGATCAATGACAACAGACTTTAAATGGAAGTAACTTTGAATGTCGGTGGCAGTTTATTTTTGTTCTCATTTTTGTAATCTGTGCAACATATTTTAATAGTAAGACTTGGAACTCTGATGTCACACTCGCTAATAGAGCACCATTTTGCCTCATGTTCATATGGTGTGATTCCTTTTAGGTCTCGTTTGATAACAGTGATAGATGGATGGGATTCGTAAGGAGATGGGATTAGAATTGGAATTCGCAAGGAGATGAGATTGGTAATGAGAAGGGATTGATAATGAGTATGTTTGTTTGGGATGGGATTAGATGATAGGATTATTAATATCATGTTTGTTTGAATTGGGATTAGATGATGGGATTGGATTGATAGAAGAAATTAGTAATGAGAAGAGATTGGTAATGAGAAGGGGTTGGGTTCGGACTATCAATACCAAGTCCCCCGGGGTATTGCTAATACCCCCTAATCCCCGGCTTCCTAGTCCTACGGACTAGTAATCCCAACTCGTTTTTGGTTACCAAACACATTATTAGTGGTCCAATGGGATTGGTAATCCAATCCCAAGAGCTACTACGGTTATCAAACGGGGCCTTAGTCTATAGGTGTTCTATTAATTTTATTTTGATAGGCAAGTTGTTCTATTCTTTGGGTTAATTCCCTTAAAACTTGCATTTCCACCTTGACCATGAAAAACAACATTAATCTTTGCCCTGAAAAAAAATAATATATCCTCTTCAACGGGCACATCGCATACGTGCTTTGCATGTGGCCGCACCTAGTCTAGGATAATAAAGAGGATCAATTGGACACATAATTTTACATGGGATAATGAAGAATATAAATTAGAAAGATAATTAATCATATTTGTTAGTTTTATTGCGATGGTAAAGATTACATATTTGAACTCTTTCAATTAAACTAAGCATAACTAAATATCAATGCACAACCGCTGCAAAAGATAACCGTATCTATTAGTATTTTTGGATAATACAAAGTACAGATTTTAATAGATAACCACATATATTGATTATTACGATTATATGGAGTATAAAAACCGCAAAGATAACCTTATCTGTTAGTCTTTTTGGACAATACAAAGTACATATTTTAATAGATAACCACATATATTGATTATTGCGATTATATAGAGCATAAAAATTGCAAAGATAACCTTATCTGTTAGTCTTTTTAGACAATACAAAGTACATATTTTAATAGATGACCACATATATTGATTATTGCAATTATATAGAGTATAAAAACCGCAAAGATAACTGTAACGTTCCGATTTTCCAAGGAATTTCGAGCGCATTATTCTTAAAATATGCTGAATTTTACGAACTTCTAGGTCCCCATTTATCCTTATATAAAAATTACAATTTCAAAATAATACAAAAATCTATGTACATTTATTTAACAAAAGCAACTTCAGAGTGACTAGTTTTGACACGAATTCCAAGCAACGTTGGCCCAGACTCCGTTCCAGGAATCCCACCTGTATCAACTGCTCCATTGTGGAATTCTGCACACTCTGGCAAATTGAACGCCGAAGCAAACAATTTGCCAGAATACAAACGTATCCGTGAGTGATAATTCACTCAGTAGAATAATTCTAATCCTACCAACCCCTTACTTTACAATTAGCATTTAATAATAACAATAATATCACAATTGAAAACGCACGAGAGGTAAAAATAATAGCACATCATCATTTTCCTTGTTATCCATCATCTTACATGAAATCTAAGGATCATCTCCACGAGATCCTTTCCTCCCACATTCACTAACTACAACCGTCTCATAGGTCCACCCTTCCTCTATCTTATCCTGTACCAGGGTCCTAGGTGAGTGCACCTAAGTTATGTACCGAGCATGTTCTCACTTAAGACCATAACAAGAGGATCGAGTCATCTAGTAACGCATCATACCTTAGGGTCGGACATCACCTACCCCACGTTAACTATAACCGTCTCATGGGACCCATTCTCTTTTCCAAGAGAAACTTCCCATGACGTATCATACATTAACGTTACAACATCTCTCAACAATGAGCCGCATTGGTTACCCATTTCAACACAGGGCCCCATTGGTTACCCTTGCCATAGCCATGGCTCAAATCACAATCCACAACCTCACACCTCAACACTTTATCAGTTTCCACTTACTTAACATCGTCTACGTGAATCACTACTCGAAACCATCCCGTGAACCTAAGTCCTATCTAACAAGTAAAACATAGTAATTCCAATAACACACAATCAATAACATGATACATTTCATTGTGAGTACAATCATAACAATTTATAAGTGCGAATTAATAAGTAAACACGTAAAAATTAGGATTGGGCCAATGCCTTTCGAAATTTTTAAATTTCACGACCAGCTTCCAGTAACGTTTCATTAACTCCACTGACCTTAGTTAGGTAACTTAGTAGTTTAATAATTTCTTAGAGTTCAACGTATTATTAAGATTGGAAATAAAATTGTAAGTATCAGAATGTAGTTTCTTATGCAATCTGTAACATTTTAGATTATCCCAGACCTTTACCAGTACTTAACGAGATTTTAACTTTACAATTTCACCTATATTGGTATTATACCATTAGCTCCACTAATTTAGTTAGTTCATTAGTTCATTCAAAGGAAAACTTCTTAGCTTAAGTTCTTAAGAGTTATTTTATTCAAAAATAGAGTAATATTTTCACAACTTATATTGTGTACTGTCTTACTATAAACTAAGTACAATCCATTTATCAATATCATAACATAATCTGGTTTTTATTATAATAAAGTATAGTTATTGTTTAAACATGCTATAATTACGTTCCCATTCGGCAAAACCATTAGTACTAGTTATTTCAAACATTTCAATGCAACAGATATGTAAAACAAGGGAATCTAGTCAAAACTTAGTCCACGGCCAAAATCGAAACTAGTTACCACGGGAATCGAATTTAGAACTAAAATAAATATTGGGAGTAAACTGAAGTTTTAGAACCTGACTTTTAAAACTAAACGTGCATGCTACAGTGCACTTTTCGGAAAAATGGAGTATCATTTGGATTTCGCGGTTTTGATCCGTAGCCCGATTTCATCCATGAATACTCTTTAAACTCAACATATAGGGATTACTTTATACTGAGGAGAAGTAGGGAAGCGATTAATCTACCTTTAATTCGGACAAAGCGATTCGGTGGAGTCCGGTGGGTTTTTGTTGGGTGGTGAAAGATTGGTATTTTAGCAGCAACTTTGGACTGGAATAACTTGACCAAAACTTTTCCGTTTTGGATGATTCTTGTATCCAACACGAAGCTCTTGAAACGCTCTACAACTTTTGTGAAGAAGTCTAAGCCCGAATACCACTCTAAGTAGGAGAAACATGGGAATTTAGAAGGATCGCTGAATCTGCCTGGATATCAGAATCCGAGAATTTTACCAAACTTTGCATGGCGATAACTCTATCAATTCTTGACCGTTTTGGGTGATTCTTGGGTCAAAATCGAAGCTATTGACACCCTCTACAAGTTTCATGAAGAAAACACAGCCTGAAAACGAATTTAACTAGGAGGAAAATGGCCATAAAAACAGATACGTGGAATGAACGAAAATAAAATTTGTGATGGTGCCTTCTTCCTTTGCTCTTCTTTCTTTTCTTCTCCTCCCTTTTTCTCCTTCACTGCACAGCACTCTCTCTTTCTCTGCCGAATTAAATGGTACTGAAGTGAAAATTCGCTAATGACTTATCGTATCAAATTCCAGTAAATCTGCGGTGAGTGCCATAGTGCCAACTTTATCCTGAAGAGTTGTTTTTTTTTTTTTTTTTATTTATTGGCAACAAAATTTAACTGTATTAAAACTTGACAAAAGATAGTATTCTGAATTTGTAACTACTGAAACGGAATCTTGCTCCTGTAACTAGACAAAGAGATAACCCCAAGGATTAGTCCAGTCGGTTGGTGAGTTTATTTCCCTCACAATTGTCTCGGGTTCGTTTCTTAAGGTTAGGCTGCAAGAAATTCATTTTTTTTTAATTCCCTAGTCCCGACGTGGATGACCTGTCTTTGACCAGACCAGAAAGAGAATTAGTTAAAGTGCGCATAAACTGGCTTAGACACATGGTGTAGAAACTTTATGTCCATCTCAAAATTAATTGACAATGAGTGGAGAGGTCTTAAATGTTATTAAGTGATCATCCATTCCACTCACAAGTAATGTGAGACTTTATTTCCTTAACATCCCCCCTCACGTGCAGCCGCATTTGAGGTCTGTCACATGTGGCCACTTTTGGGTCTTATCATCGAGCAACCTATTTGCTGGTCTTCACTTTCTCTCTGGCCTAAACCTCCATTAATGGAGTTCGAGCTTATCTCTCTCTATTTTCTGGACCAGCAACAAAATGGAAGTGAAATGTATATCTCTTCAATTTTCGAAGTTATATGGGCATATATAATGAGAGAGGGTGAGAAAATGGGAAAAT
>BPLS01012685.1:0-17217 GCA_019656275.1 Rhododendron kiyosumense | reverse complement strand
AACCTGGTGGAGTTCAAACTCGATGCGATTTGAATGTCCTTTGGTTACATCACAATTTGGTTACTCTGCAGTCTGCATTTTGTTCAAGAGATCGATACGTGTTCCAGAGATATTAATAGACCTGCTAATTTTGATAGAAATTCCACAAGAAACTCTCATTATGATTTGGAATAGAAGCCAAACAAGTAAAAGAAGGGACAAGGCTAGGATTTATGAGAAATTTCTCAATGCCGAGCGGTACCACATGGTCGTACCCACTTGATGTTCGAGCAGAGCATCCGGGTCGTCCAAAAGTGTGTTGGACGGCCTAGATTGAAATCCTCTCTCTCCTCTCACCTAACCACTCTCTCTCCTCTTTCTCTCTCCAAATCCAAGCCGTCCAAAACCGATATGGACAGCCCAGATGTGCCGAGGTTGGCATTGAAAAATTTCTCAGGATTTAGAATAGAAGCTAATTTTTTTTGTACAAATTCCACAAGAAACTCATTATGATTTGGAATAGAAGCCAAACAAGTAAAAGAAGGGACAAGGCTAGGATTTATGAGTAATTTTTCAATGCCAAGCGGGTACCACGTGGCTCAATCATAGCAACGCTCGCCAATGCGAGGTCCGTTTTTTTGCTTTCTTTTTTTGGCCTCTCATCGTTCAGTTCGGGCCAGCATCCTGCCCATGCATCTAACCGTGCTGCTTGGGACCTGTTACACTTTAGTATAAGGAAATAGAGTTGAGCATTTACCATACGGGTTTTGGTAAAATGGTGAGTGCTTAATCCTAACAATTGCTATTAGAGCCAAGGTCGCGGATTCGACTCCCTGGATGGCATGCTGCTTGCGGGCAGGTGCTGGGGGAATTGTTGGTCGCAGGCTAGCATCCTGCCCACGCGGGTCAAACCGTGGTGCATGGGGCCTACTACGCTTTAGTACAAGGAAATAAAGTTACGCATTTATCACTACGTGCGGGTTTTGGTAGGATGGTAATCTAACAGAGTGAATTGGCTAGTTTATGTACCAATTGGGCCCCCTGTTCCAAATTTCGAATCAATTGTTGAATTGTTGCTTTTTTTACTAGAAATATATATTTGATAATTGTCGTGACCTAGGTTGAATCGGGTTTAGGTTTTTCATTTTTTCATCCTCAAACTTCATCCCATTTAAGTATTCATCCAGGTCATTTTGAACAATTATGTTTTCATCTCCGTTTTTAAATAATTCCAGAATCGCCCTTGATTATATGGATACATTAATTATTATACATATAATATATGTATATATAGGCAGGGATTTTTGGGACTAAAAAATAATCTTGGGAGTCCTCTAGCCTAATTTAAGGATAACTACCCCTAATTAATCCCAAAAATTCGGCAAAACCTAATCCTTTCGGCAAAACCATTTAAACCACCCCCTCCCCAATCCCATTTCCATTTGCAAAACCATTCCGCCGCCGCACTCCTCGATCGGCACCGTGTGTTTCCTCCGGCAAAACCATTTAAACCAATCCCCCCCTCCCCAAATCCCATTTGCATTTGCAAAACCATTCGACTGCTGCACTCCAAGAGACTTAAATATCCATCCTCAAATCTCATCCTATGTAAGTATTCATCCAGTACTTTTTGAACAATTATGTTTTCATCCTTTAAGATGGAGAAATACCTATCTTACCCTTGTAATAAGATATATATATATATATATATATTCTTTCCTAAATTAGTGGAATTGTAGTAATTACAATTACCTATAAATCATGGAATCATTAATGGATAGGAATGAGGGCAATTTTGAATTCTCAATTTTTCAAATTATATTCTTAACCATTCCCTCTCCTTAATTTTGTGAAATTTTCAAATCCTTAATTTCGTGAATTTTCATAAATTTTGATAAATATCCATCCTCTATCTCACTATTGTTGCACTGATTCGGTACACTAGGGGTGAACCCTTGGCTATGGGTTGGTTGTACGCAGGGTTTTGCTGTCTGTTGCTGTTTATGGTAGTTTGACAGTGATGCTGGTATTTTTACCAGTTAAACTTGCTGTACTGTACCAACGGCACCATTCGTTTTCCTGTTAGACGGATTGTAAGATTGATCTCCAACTATTTTTAGGTTTTGCTTTCCGGTTTGATGTATTGCCACTGTTTAGATTAAGTATTCACACCTGTCATTGCAGAGTGTTTGCGACAATCGAGTCCCATCCGCTATTGGTTTACTGTAGTTGGATGGGTGCTCGGTTTAACAGATATCTTACTGCCTGGACCTGAGGACAATGGTGGCCTTGAAAATAGAAATGGGGAGCAAGCAAGGCAGGATAGACCTTGTGTACAACTAGTCGGACAAGATCAGGCTGTAGGAGGAGTTGCAGCTGATTATTTGAACAGAGGCAGGCTGGTATTTGAAAGGTCTATGTCGGATTTATTATTAGTCTTGAAGAGTCAATTTTGTAATGCTTATAAATAGTTGATCTAATGAAATGAAAAGTAGAGTTTGAGTTTATGAAAAATATATGCAAATATTTCTTGTTTGATAGTGAGTGATTTCTCTGACAATCAAGTGTGTGACTTGGTCGAGTGAGTGTTTTCCGCGATTAGCAACGTCGAGTGATTCTGTTGCCCTCAGTGAGTGACTTCCCGGGATTATCCCAACCTTACGGGTTTCAGCCTGCATCAGTTTGGTTTTGATGGCAAATCTAAAACGTATAAGGTAGTTAAACTTGTATCCTCCTACGGCAATGATGGATGAATCGTTATATGCCCAAAAAACAAAAACAAAATAGTGTCCTAAGAGCCAAACTGTTACATATTCAAATGGCAAACTTGATTACAAAGTACACATTCAAGTGGAGCGATTTCCAGTAAGAGTCAAACAGTTCAAACGTCAAAACCAGAGGAATTCATAACTACTACTTCTTCTATTCCTTTTTAAATGTTCTGCTTCGTAACTCCAATTTATTAAAAAAATATCATTATTATACCTTTCACATCAACTTTTTCCTTCAATTTCCTCACTTACTCATCATCATTACACTTTCACTCGCTTACTTTTTAAAATAGAATCTACTTTTATGGACAAAATAAACAATGTACCAACTTTTACCCATTAACTTTACAAAGTGAACACTTATTAAGGGACAACCTAAAATGAAATACTGGACTCTAAATAAGGGACGGAGGGAGTATATCATAACTTCTCTTCCCCAAATGGCCAAGACATCTAATGAGGTATATTATATAAGTAACTCGCTGTTACAATTAAAGAAATTGATACTAGATTTATCAATAAAAAAGCCATAGCGTTTCATCATCAATACTCTTGCATGCTATGAAAACTTGTTAGTAGTGGCAACATCCGAAGCTAAACCATGAGGCAACAGTTTGGTAGGTAACATCCGAAGCTAAACTATGAGGTGGAGGAGGAGGGAGCTAGACAGTTGTTAGAAACACAACTACAATCACCCACAAGAAGTATAGATCTAGAACCCAAAGGATATGTTACCTCCCTGTATTCAATGTACTACAGTTTTTTAGTTGAAGTTGTAGGTCAAAGCAAAAGTAAATCCCATAAATCTGCTATTGATCGTTGACATCCCTATTACAATCAACCCTCACCAACAACTTGCCTTTTGAGTATGGAGCCAAATGAATTGCGGAGGGAAAAGGAAAAAGTATTTGAGACCTTTACCTGGTCAGTTTTGGGAGGGAATGAAGGAAGCAGAAATTTTTTTGGAGGAAAAGTGAATGTTTAGTTAGGGTATTTCTGTCCAAAACAAAAAAAAAGTTGATCTTTTCAAAAACAATAAATGAAAAGTTTGTAGCTAGTGTTTGGAACTTAGATTTCCCATACAAAAAGAAATAAATGAAGGAGAATATATAGTGTTTATCATACGTTAACAAAACCCTTTGAGTAGTATTGCCGTATAGTATAATGAAATCAATAGATTTCTCTACTCGTGTAGCACCAGGTGTAGCGGGCCACATGCCTCCTGTTCCCTAACAGGAGGGCGGGGAATGCCATATTATGTCAAAAATATAATAAAATAAAAAACAAAAAAATTTAGAAACACTACCGTAATGGTTCAGAAAATGATGCACATCCATTTCCCACAAGTTAACAAGCATCAAGTTGATAACATCAGAGGTTGACCGGACGTAATCCTATGAGTTAGCAAAAGGAAGAGTAGCCCCGTGATCTTTCCATTTGTGGCCTCATGAGACCAAATCATTCATATTCTTCAGGCAAATCCAGTGAATGCGCAAAGTCTGACCCAGAGATGTTGTAATCTAATCTCTGGGTAGGACTTTGCGCATTCACTAGGTTAGCCTAAGGAATATGAATGATTCGGTCTCATGGGGCCACGAATCAAAAGAGCATGTTACCTACCAAACTGTTACCTTATACTTTAGCTTCGGATGTTGTCACTACTAACAAGTATTCATAGCAAGAGTATTGATGATGAAACGCTGTGGCTTTTTTCGATTGCAAACTTGATTCTGCTGTACTTTTGTAATGGACATTTTATTTATGGGAAGAAGCTATGGTACACAAGGTATACCGTATGTCTAAATTATGACAATTTGTGATTTTCATTATGCCGATTTTTGGTTTTCTAATGCATATTTATGATTCTAGTTATCACTTGTACTTTAAAATTTACCTATAAAACAGATCATTAGCAGGTTACTCATAATTAAAAAATATTGTTGTTATGTAACCATAATTATTTGTTCCGGAATCCATAATACTTGTAACCTAACCAAATATATGTGTACAATATTAAAAATTAAATAATGCAACCCATAAATGTTATAACAACACCATAAATTGGCATTATCTTACCACAATGAATCGTACCAAAAAAATTTGACTCGTATGATATTCCGTAACAAAATCAAAATATGTCGTACCAGAATCAACAATTGTTATACTCAAGCCAAAAATATTTGTAAAATGCCAAAAATTTTATAAAATAACCACGATTGTTATGACAACACCTAAAATTGTCATTTTCTTAACACAACGTGTCGTATCAAAAGAAAACATATTTAAATACCACAAATTATATAACAAATCACAATTGTGATGATAATATCATAAATTTACGTTTTCTTACCACAATGTGTCGTACCAAAGGAAATTAATTAAAATATTCCGTAATAACGCATGTCTAAAATACCACAAATTCAGTAATATAACCAAATTTGTTATGACAACACCATAAATTGACGTTTTCATACCCACAACGTGTCATATAAAAAAATTCAATCGGAATGTTCAATTAACGATAGTTCTAATCAGCAAAATACCATACCATAATTTCAGTAATATAGCCAAATTTGTTATGACAATACCATAAATTGGCGTTTTCATACCCACAACGTGTCGTATAAAAAAAATTCAATCGAAATGTTCAGTTAACGATAGTTATAGTCAACAAAATACCATACCACAAATTCAATAATATAACTAAATTTGTTATGACAACAACATAAATTGACGTTTTCATACCCACAACGTGTCGTATAAAAAAATTCACTCGGAATGTTCAGTTAACGATAGTTATAATCAGCAAAATACCATACCACAATTTTAGTAATATTACCAAATTTGTTATGACAACACCATAAATTGCCGTTTTCATACGCACAATGTGTCGTATAAAAAAATTCAAATTTAATTTGATGGTGCCAAACCTTCACCCTATGCATACAAATCTAAATTTAATGGTGGTCCTTGGAACTAGGTTGTGGAAGTACAATATAAATAATTTTGTAAATTTATTGTCATTGTACTTCCTTTTAAATAAAATTATTATATTGGACATATTGATTTACACCAATAACATAGGCTATAATATGATCTACAAGTGCAAGGCCAAGCACTAAGACATATGCATTTGAGGCCATTGACTTCTCAAATTTTCAGCCTGGAAATAGAGCCCCTATGTACAAGAAAGTATTATAAAATTAATAGTCTTTAGAATTTCAAATTCTCAATTATGTACTGCAGTGAAAAGGTGTTGAAGTTTGGACATTTATCTAAAAGATCAGGGGTTCAAGTCTTGCACCCTTTATTCCTTTTTTTTTATTTTTAAGAATGCTATTTTTTGGTTAAATTACATAGAGTCCTTGTAGTTTCATACTTCGACAAATCTAGTTGTTCAATTTCAATACAACATTAAAATCTAATAATTCACCATCTAAGCCCCACGTAAGGTGTGTTTTTTTTTTAATCTAAGTCGTCTATCTTTTATATAATATCAATTAGGTCATTCGTACCAAGAATGAAGTTGATGGCTTATAGTTAGACACTTAATTGGATGAAAAATATCATTCTATTATTCAATCTGCGTGCCGATGATGGAGCTTCCTAAATCTGATTGAGGCAAAAATTTACGTAGGTGAGTTAATCAACAAACATAAAAAAACTCAACGGATTTAATTGTCATTATTATGTCACGGTAGCATAGCTACCGTATATTCAACTACAACAGAGGACTAGGTTTCATATCAAATATAAATTGAATGTACAGTCTAAATATCATTAGTGAGTGTATTTTTAGAATGATCGATCAGGGCAGTTAGGATGTCAAGTTATACGATATTTAATTTGTGATATTTTAGACATGTATCTTGCTTGGGTATAATAATTATTAATTGTGCTATGACATATTTTGGTCTTGTATTTAGTATCTTTTGATCGATTTCTTTTGGTACGACACATTGTGGTTAGTAAGTGCCAATTTTTTGTGTTGTCATAATAATTGTGGTTATGTTATATAATTTGTAATATTTTACCTATGAGGGAGAGGGAGAGAAAGTCAAGGAGGAGAGAACAACCTATTACCTGCTAAACCCTTTTTTTATTTTATTAATTGATTTAATCAATGGGTGGTCCAGATTATTCACTTTGAAATCCAAGGGTTTAAAATCATGATGTGTACGATACACCTCTAATAAGGGGTGTGTACCATAGTTTGAATGAGATTTCATAAATGCAGAATTTGAGTAGTGTTTTTTCATCTGTTCCACTATGTACTTGGTTAAATCACTTCCCTTCAATTGGTGGAAGACTTTTGAACCTGGTGGGGTTCAAATTTGATGCGATTTGAGGTTACGGGCTTTTTGGGATTTTTTGTTTTGTTTTGTACTTATTCAAATTTTTTTCTTGTTTGTTAGTTATGCTTTAACTTTTATAGATTATTGATTTGTCTCGTTAAGACGAATCGAAAAGTAAAAAATTATGATTTTTACCCAAAGATTTTTTAAAATATCTGAGATAAAGCCCAAAAAACTGGTTTACGAATTAATTGTTGGGACAGAATGTTAAGATGATGAAATTCGAAGACTTTGAAGCGTATCTAAAGACACTATCTTTAGAACGTAATTTGCCCCCACTCGATAGAGTTTGTTGTTGGGTTCAGGCAAAGTCGTCCCCAGGATTCAACAAAGCCTAAGGGTGAAGAATTGCAACCAACAAAATTGAAAACCTTCCACGAAATCTTTTGCCTACTGCAACTATTATGAGAGAGATGGATATTTTTGTGTCTAGTAAAAAACGTTGGGGCAGAGGAATTTATATAGATACATAAGCACTCTTTGGGAAAGGTTACAACTCTTGAAAGAATCACATTACTCGGAAGAGTAATCACACCCTTTCTTTTAAGCAACACACTCCTAGAGCAATTAGTTTCTTTACACCCCTCTGTTAGGAAAAACACACCCCTTGAACAATTAGTTCTCTTCACACTCATTCGTTTAAAAGACATCCCTTCGTTCAATTAAAGTTGGACCGTTGATCAGGCGCTCCAACTCCAACAATTTTGGACCGTTGATTTTTAACGAACCGGAACCACACGGTGTGTACGAAGTGTATAATCAAACATGAGACAAAAATGTCTCAACATTAATGATCCACAAAAGTTAGGTGCAAACTAACAAATATGAAAAAAAAAATTAAATAAGAACAAAACAAGAAAAAAAATTCAAAAATCAGAACTTAATCGAATGTCTTCCTGCGGTAGTTATGGGCTAGTGCATCGCCGAATCGTTGATCTCTGGTGGTCTGGCCAGTGGTTGCGTGGTGGGTTTGGAGGTGGCGGTTCGTGTGGTGTTTCGTGGTGGTGCTTTGACTGTCTGATTGCAGAGGCCAGCGGCGTTCGAGTGGCGGTGGATGCAAGGGTTTTGGTTTTGGGTTGGGCTTGGTCCATTTTGTTTGGGTCTTGCTTCTTAGGTGTTTTGGGGCTAGTCCCTTCATGCTTTTGGGCTAGTCCATTCATGCTTTTGGTGATAGCACTTTTGAGACCTTCGCGGTTCTCTGTCACATCTCTCTCTCTCTCTCCCCTGTAAACAAAACCCAGAATCATGGTCTAGAGAGAGGAGCGGAGGGAGATGGTATCGGACTGCTATTGGCCCGGGCTTTCCAACTTCGGTGCAAGATCACCAATTGCATCCACAGGGCATCAAACCTTTGATACTGAACAGAATAAATGAATACTAATCAACAACAAGAACTAGAGAATGAAGATAAAGGTAATGGGAATCAATGTCTGGAAGAAAAAACAGAGACCCTTTCGAACATTTGTCAGGCTCTCCAATCACTCCGTTTTCTAATTCTATTCTAAGGGCTATAGAAAAAGTGAAAGATCCGGTAGAGAAGCACACGATGCTTGAAAGAAAGCTTTCTTAACGAAAAATTGGAAGGTTTTGAAGAACACCCCAAATCGAAACACGTTTTATTTTCGAAATCCCATAAATTACTTAACATGAAGTTTTTCATTCTGTCAAGTATGACAAGACGAACCCTCTGAGAGATACAACAGTACTATTTTGGGAAAAATGACCGGTCAGAGGTGTTGGCCGGAAAAAATTCGAATATCATAGTCTGGAGTCTTCAATTTACCACTTGCATGACAGGAGGAAAAATATTGACAAATATATGGTGTGCCCACTTGAAATGTCTATTTGACCCTCTTTTATATATCACTTATAAGCCCTAAAAAACTTGGTCTATTTCAATACATGTAATGGTCTTTTTTAATATAACATAAAGTCTTTTTTATTTTATGACGTACTCTTTTTTTCCCAAAGAAGGTTGGTTCAAGTTGACTCAGAAATGACATTTTTCGAACTCTATTTGAATAAATGTAATGGTCTTTTTAAATATAACATAAAGTCTTTTTGATTTTGTAACGTGTTTTTTTTTTGCCCAAAGCAGATTCGTTCAAGTTGATTTGGAGATGACATTCATCGAACTCTATTTGACTTGGTCTATTTCAATAAATGTAATGGTCTTTTTCAATATACATAAAGTCTGTTTGATTTTTTGACGTGCCTTTTTTTTGCTTAAAGAAGGTTAGTTCAGTTTGAATGAGAGATGATAACAAGATATCACTTGATCTTTATCAACAAAAGTAATGGTTTATTTCAATATAATAAAAAGTCTTTTTCATGAATTGACTTGCCCCTTTTTGGCCTAGGAAAGGTTGAGTTGATCAGATTTATCGAACCCTATATGACTTGGTCTTTTTCAATTAACGTGATGGTCATTTTGAATATCACATAAAGTCTGTTTCATATTTTGACGTGCTCTTTTTTTGCTGAAAGAAGGGAAATGGTTTTGATGTTACGACGCCGTTTTATTAAGGGCAAAATTGTCCTCACTGTTTCACTGTGTTATGATTACCATATATTGGTGATTAAAACAGATGGTACCATGTATTAGTAGTTTCAGAACTGTAGATCATGAAAGTGGTGAATATTGGCTTCGTCCTCCACTGACTGGTAATTTTCCCTACTATTTTGCTCTCTCTCTCTCTCTGGGGTAAACAGTTTCACCTCGTTGTTCAAAGAAGCAAATTTGTTTACGTTTGTTGCCTATTGTGGATTTTTAGTTGAACATCTGGCTCATAAAGTTCCAGTCAGGGGAGCAGGCAAGGGTCAAAGTTAGCACATATTTGCATACTAGGAGTAATTATTTATTGATAAAAGAGATGTAGAGTCCAAATCATTTTCCACCTTGTTGAAGAAAAGCCCATAGAATATGGACATGATAGATAGACATGCATTTTGAAAAGAATGAAAGGGCATTGGCTCTTCATGGCCCTGAAAGGTTAAATCTATAGCCTCAATATAAGTGCTCAATGGCCATTTCTTGTTTCTCTACCTCCCTTGTACTGAACTGTTTTTTTGTCTTCAACCCTAGTCTTTCAATCCATCTATACCATGAATCATTTCAACATCAAAACTCCTTCAAATGCAACAATGCTCTTATCCCATGGTTAGTCGCCGCCATCGTCTTCTTCTTTCTACTCTTCTTTACTTGGTTAGGTTGTTTACTGGAGTAATTGAAGTTATTGTTGAATGCAGGGTCTCCTAGGGGTGCTGCTGTGGATTTGGCATCCGAAACGAATTCCTTAGGCCGGTCCCTGGACTTCTCATGGGTCCGGAGGGCTGGGAAAGGATGTCGACTTCGTAGCAAAATTTGTAGGGTGGTTACAAGTAGGTTCTCTCTTTCTCGCCCTCCCTAATGAAAATTTCGAAGCCTAGTCTTACTCAAACATCTTTAATATAAAATGGTTTTCAATTCCAAGGTGTTGAGAAGAATGGAAGATTTGAAGTGAAAGCTTTTACAGAAGAGCAAGAAGCTCTGGTGGTCAAGTCATGGAATTCAATGAAGAAGAATGCTGGAGAGCTAAGTCTTAAATTCTTTTTGAGGTTTGCCAGTTGTTTCTCGCCTTTCTTCTTTGCTAGTCCAGTTTTACACTCGACTACGAAAGTTTTTGATACAACTGAAAACATTATTGGCCGTTGTTGCAGGGTATTCGAGATTGCACCAACGGCAAAGAAGTTGTTCTCATTCTTGAGAGATTCAGATGTCCCCCTGGAGCAGAACCCGAAGCTGAAACCGCATGCTATGACCGTCTTTGTTATGGTTAGCCTTTCTTTTCCATCTTCCTGTATTTTGTTGGCTCCCTTACAATGCTAAGGCAGAGGAACTAATGCAGTGTTTAGTCCTCTGGAATACGTTTTGAAAGGAAAGGAGTAATCCGTTCCAGCTTCATTACTGTTGACCAAACATTGCTTACGAGTCCTTAACATGACTACCCCCTGATCAGGCCTTCAACTTGAAAAAAAGAGGTTGATTCTAGTAGCTTGACAAGAGCTAGTTTTAAAAAAATCGATAACATCCAAACCTCATTTTTCGAAATGAACTTTGTTATCATTTGAAGCTCTGAAAGCAAATAAGAGGCGAGAACTTGAAGAAGGAACCAAATCGTTTTTTCAAGTACTCTCAAGCATGTGAATTCAAAATTTAAGGTCAATAAGCTGGAAGAATGGAAATAAACACAAATGATGTGAGATGCGATTAGTATTTGTTACGCAATGGATGCATACGTTGGTCCAATGTGTCAAAGGGTTCATGGAAAGGGCGTACGATGGTTAAAAATAAAATAAAATTAAGTCTTCCTAAAAACTGACACTTTGCTCTTAATGTCCATTACTTTGCAGACCTGTGAATCAGCAGTTCAACTTCGGAAGGCTGGAAAAGTCACTCTAAGAGAGTCGAACATGAGAGATTTGGGTGCCACTCACTTCAAATATGGTGTAGCCGACGAACATTTTGAGGTAATAGTAAATCCGGCTTTCTAATTTGTGAAAGTTAAGATCGATTTATAGTTAGCTGAACACAAAATTAAACTGTTTCCTTGTTAACATTTTGGTTGTAATTTATAGGTAACAAAGTTTGCTTTGCTGGAAACTATAAAAGCAGCAGTCCCGGAAATGTGGTCACCGGAGATGAAAAACGCATGGGGAGAAGCTTTTGATCAGTTAGTTGCTGCTATCAAGACTGAAATGAAGCCTCCATCCCACCTCTAATGAGAAATACCAAGTTTGGAAAAATAGGAAAAGAATTCTCTTAGGATTCAATAAGTTTTGATACTGCCCATGTTATCAAATTCAGGAAATGTTGAGACTGCATGTTACTCTGTAATTAGGAAATCTTGTTATCTATCAGCTCTTTTCAGGACTTATTCTGCTAACTAGAATAAGTAATTATTTTCAAATAAGTAAGAACCTTAGCAGAACGGGGCCTCAGAATTCATGTCCTCATTTGTCCTCATGATTTCGCTATCTATTATTGATGATTTTTAATTCGGAAAAGAAGAGGATTGATACGTGATTCATGTCAGGATTTCGACTCTCTCTAAATTATTGACATACACTGTGTGATATTATTGTCTTTCTCAAAATAGAAAAAAGGGTAATTCAAACTTTAGATTGAGACTATTAAATCTTAACTAAATAATCCACTTCAGTCCACCACATGGGCGTATCTGGTAGATCACATTTGGACCTTACCTGGGGTTGTGTGTGTTATGGAAAAACCACAAGGCTTAAATGGCAATTAACCCTCAATTTATGGAATGACAATCACAATTAGCTTACCTTGTTTTTAATTCAGGTGAGTTTGGTTAAAGAAATGAGTGTTTAATTCAGCTTCCTTTGCTACTACATCACAGAGTTAGAAAATTTGTTGAGTGCTCTCCACCACACTGGACAAATGTGCGGTGGAAAGAAGAGATTAGGGCAAGTCCAAGTAGCTAGCAATGAATAATCTCTCCACAAATATTTTGATATCACAGATATTCAAGTCAGTTTACGCACACTTTGACTAATTTAAGGGTCCAATTCCACCACTTACTTGCGGGGAGCCCAATTAAAGGCAGAGCAGAACTCTGTATGAACTATGAACTGGCCCCAAAAAACTTGATAGCAACTGAGAAGTTTCGACCTGAAATCTTAGAAGGGAGCAAACCTCAAAATTCTAGGCCTTCACCGGTGGCACGACGCACTTACCTATCAGAAGAAAGGAGTGCACTAGCAATTAAATTTAATTCACCAAAATAAAGGAATCGGATAGGGTGCATTTTTTTGTCCATTAACTTAAACTTAAAATGAGAATTTTGTTTTTATTTAAATGTTTTTTGCATTTATTAATTTTGCGCCAAACTTTTGTCGGCTATTGATTCGTCTCGACAAGAGGAATTGGAAAAATAAAATTTCTTTACTTTTACCCAAGTATTTTGATAAATAACCATTTTTTAGCTAAAAAGTGGTTATGAGTATTTCTCAAAATACTTGGGTACAAGTGAAATTTTTTTACTTTTCTCATTCGATGAATCAATAACCCACAAACATTTGGCGCAAAACTAATAAATGTAAAAAAAATTTAAATAAGGACAAAATTCTCAATTTAAAGTTTAAGCCAAAAGAATAGTGAGGTACGAATACGGAAAGCATTAGTATGAATGAGTGAGTTTGTGAATTTGCGAGGGCTATATGAGCCAGACCACATTCGATGGTATGTCCAAAAACGAGGGTATGTCTATGAAACTTTTGATTCCTTCTTGCCGTCGGCCTCACACAATTCAAAACACAGACATAAAACTGATACTAGCAATCATTAATGAAACCAGGAATTTCGATTCTTCCTACATGCCTTTCTTCTGTCAATGGACGGAATCTACAAATCAAGATCACTCGAGTACTTGGAACCTCATTTGTCTCCTAAAAACAATCTAGTACATTATAAGCTCAAGATCACATAATTAAGAAGGAAAACCTGGACTAGGACAATATTAAGGGATGACAAAGAAGGCGTAAAAAAGAATCATTTTTCTGCTTAATCAGTTAAAAAAAAAAACACACAAAAAAAATTGAAGGAAAAACACTGTACCTTATCGATTGCCAATCAAGAACACTGGCTCATCACAAACTTGAAAGACATGCATCTCAAATCGCCCAAAAGTACCCATGAGAATCTCACAATGCGTAACTAGGAGTACAAAATACAAAGAAATTCAAGATTTGACAGGTTAAAAGTGAAAACAAAGGAAAGAAAAAGAAGATGACCAACTAACAAAACTTGCAAGTTCCTCAGTTGCAAAATCCGCTTTAACTCATATCTTCTAACTCAGAACTTCATTATATTTCCTAAAATTAGCTAATGCATACTTCCACTTCTCGCCTATGCACGAATTTATCTGTACAAGTTACTCAAGCTCGCAGTCCTCCTTGTTAAACACCTGCAAATTCAGAAATTATCGATTCATCATTATCAGTAATAAAAACACGCCCATCTGCATATTATCAGTTTTGACTCTAAACCAAAAGAACTAATGCCAATGGGGAGTACCCTCGTAATAAAAACATGCCCAACCACAGCTGGACAGCCCTAAAACAATTCTCTAGTTGTAGTATTAATCTTACTTTGAAATCCCGACTGACACAGAGAAAATAGTAGTCAAATACGTTCCTACTTCTACTGGCTCTATGCGATTAGATAGAGAGATGATCGATTTGACCCAAGGAGTCCAGTAGTCCGCCAGCGACTATACCAAGAATTTAACGGTATATGCAATATATTGATTGGTTGTGAAGCATTGATAATTTATTCAATGTTTCAGGGCATTATCACACAGTCCTTTTTTTTAAAAAGTATTACACGATCCTTTTAACTCTTCTAAGTTCTATCCATTACAATTTACAAGGTGTCCATCACAAAATGTGTAAAAGTCACACAAGTGTGTGCTGGAGACAGTGAAGAGAGGGTTAAACCACCACATGACAATGCTCTAATGAACTAAATAATATTTTGTAAAATGAAAAACACCTAAAGGAAGATACGGGTAAATAAAAAAATATACTCCCTTTGTGCCATCCTCATCTACTAATAGTATTTCAGTTCCATTACTTTTGCTGAAAAGTGATTGCAACTTCTCCTCCTAATTGGGGGCTGCAGATCGGTAGCCATCTAGTGAAATCATACATTTAATTGACCTGAATTTGTTAAAGTTATCTATGTGGTTAGCAAGCTTTAAACAGTTGTGGGTCCTGAAATGGAACTAAGCTATTGCTAGATCTCCTTTATGTCTGACCTTTGTATGTACGCTATAATCTAGCATTACCAAGGACTCACATGGTTGTATCAGTATTTATAATGTTAATTTATGTGCCTGTGTGTCTATTTACACTTTTCTGAAAATTTATTTCTAATGTAAAATTCCATGACAGGAAGTGCTGATGGGAAGAGCGGATGATCTTAGATTGTTTCAAAACAATGCGGATGGCTTCATTTGTTCTACATTACCTAGAATTTCTCATGCTCAAGTTCAATACTCTCCAGGTATACTTTCTTGGAGATTATAGCAGAATCAATTAAGTTCACCATGCCGTATGTTGAACATAATTTATGAATTTAGTCGTATGCCAATCAGTAAAGAAAACTAATAATCTAAGAAACTAATATCGTATGTGGATCCTAAATTTGCAAGAAAGTGAAATTTAATATTAAAATTCATTATTCAATTATACCGAGTCATATATTAGAAACTTTCTGTCAATTTTATTTACATGCATCTGTCATTCCTTTTCTTTTGCTGCACTCCATCCATTGGATAAACTCATGACCAAGAAAAGGGGGGAAAAAAAGCCCATTGGATAAAGGGGATAAACTAATACTCCAGCAAGCCAGCAAAACAGAGATGTGGAACCTAAAAAAGAGTAACTACTGGGGTTAGTACCCTCAGATATTCCTAAAATGTAATGGATGCCAAGACTTTGGACATTCAATTGCTTCTTGTCCTAAGGAAGCAAAGGGCAAGGAGGTTGTCACTCAAGAAGATAAGGTTAGTGCATCTATTTTTCAACTTTGTAACCAAGTAATAAAGGACTCTCCAGCAACTGGGATTATTTGTCCGTGCTGAAGACGAGGAGGATGTGGGACTTGTTAAGAGCCCCGCAATAGGCAATTGTGCTCCTAGGAGTGCAATTAAAACAGGGACCAAGAAAAACCCTAAGATAGGCAGTCAGACGAAGGCTGGGAATGGTAATGTGTCTGCGGCAAAGGGATCTGGGAAAGCTGTTGCTTCCGGGGCAAATGTTCAGAACAGCTTAGAACCATTGAGCAATAACAGCCTCCGGAGGACCATTGAGCAATAATAAATGTTCTGTACTCCCAGAGGATGACCTTGAGGAGGAACCTAAGGAAGAACTTGAACCACCTGAACTGGGGGGCGAGGGGATATTGGAACCACACTTTTTGGTTCATGCGATTGGTGTTAATCGTTCCCCTAAGAAGAGAGGTAGGGGTAGGGGTAGAAATAGTTATTTATATACTCCTTCCATAAAGCATGTCTAGATGCCACAAATTGGAACTTATTCATGTAAAAAATAAGCAAAAAAGTTAATAAAAGGACTCAGATAAGGCTTGTCAACAGTTTTGCATGTTGTGGTCTAACTTATGGAATTGCAATGGTTATTTACTGAGAACTAGTAGCAGTCTGGCATTTCATAACCTAATTCAATAAACATTCCTTACCATGATATAAATTTAATAACGAGAAAAACCATTTTAAATACATTTTTTTAATGTAAGTCGGTTCTGTGTAGATCACAACAGATGTGAAGAGTTGCTATGGCTAAATAATCTGCATCTTCTTCCGCTCCTCCTTGTTTTCTATACACCTTCTGAGAAAATAGACTTCTAAACAGTTCCAATAATTCCCCTTGGCGGACTAGTCCTTTTGATGTATCACAAATTCTATGAGAATCAATCCATCGAGAGGAAAAATATATATTGACAACATGAAATCAAGTTTTGTAAGGAATTACCTCCCACGGGACATCTGCCCGAGCCATGAGTTTTGTTCAGTGCTTCTTCCCATATGCCTTAATTCTATGAGGTGGGAGTTTAAGTTCAGCTTGACGAAGCTTTCTCCTGGCTTTTCTGGGTAAATTGCTTGTATCACCATTGGATTTCCCCACGTGTGTTTCATCATTTTCTTTTGGTTTCTTATGTTCAAGTCTCAACTTCTTATCTGTTTTCTGCCCATTTGATATGCCATGAAGATGTTGCCTCTTACCTCTAAGCACCTTCCATTCCTTCTCCCGATAAGGAGCAATCTTCTTCAAGGAAACATATTGATTCAACTCCTTGTCATCCAACCTTAAAATCTCCTCAGTATTTAGTCCAAACTTCTTCGCACCAACCTTTCTATACTTAAACCTTGTCTTCAAATCCCCTATTGTATCCTCATAGTCCAACTTATAGTACTCCTCCAACTCCTTAATGACCTCCTTCTCCATCTCTAACATTTCCCTCTTTTTCTTCCCCTTACTGTCTTCATTCACTGCTTCATCTTCCATCTGTTCATTGGGAACACTAT